>CAJQUW010011523.1:0-34569 GCA_907163375.1 Prostheceraeus crozeri | reverse complement strand
GAAAAATACCGAAGAACTGTGAGACAAGGACCATTTAACTGGCTGGTTACGCGTACTGTGTGTTGTTAAAGTTCACGTCCCTTTCTCCTTATAATGCATCATTATTTGAGTTTAATTTAAATGTTTGTCTGCACTATTTTCTTACATCTTCGTCGCAATTCCGCGCGTGCGGCATTCTGTAGCCCAGCGTGAGTTAAATCATCATCAGATAGAATACTACCATCACTGTATAGTCACAGGACAACCAACCTTATGGGCGATTTTCAATAATTACAAGGCTATATTTTTTTATTTAAAATTTTCACCAATTGAATTAACAAATCTAAGCATTGTATCGAATTACACCTGGAGAATCACGTATGTGGTTCTATATTTGAGTTGCAACATCTAAACGCATTTGTGTAAAATAATCTTGGAAAGAAATTATATTCATCTAGTGCAATATTAGTCGGTATCTGCGGTAATGGTGTTGTAAATTGCATCTCTATTAAAGAATATTCACAGTGGAAAAATTGAAATCAGGATAGATATATAATAACTTTGCTGATTATCAACTTCAAAAGATTTAAATCGCCTCCAGTAGTTACGCTACTGGAAGATCTCGGGATTCATAGCAATTCTTATATAGTCATATTCTTTTTTTTGATTGTAACTGACGAACGAGGAGCGTCTAATCTAAATTTAGTTTCGATAAGCGTAGGAACAGTTGTGGGTGAAAAATAATTGGACTTTTTGTGGTTCCTATCACACACAATATAAATTCTGTGTCTGCTAATAATACATGTTACTTAATTAATTTGACGAAAAAAATTTTGCTAAGACTAATTTGTGCTATAAATAGGTTAACTAAAAAACTTATTGTTCTAGAATGGTGGCGAGATCCAGCTCCGCTACAGCGTGAACTGGTGTTAAACCGGAAGGTTGCGGCCCACCGCCAGTTTCCTTTATGTCTTCAAGGAACCGAAACCTAGGTTCAATTGAACGATACCGTCCATTGAACGTGTTATGAGGCTAACGCCTGATTTCTTCTTATGGTTTTCAGCAGACGGAGCCCGCGGCCCTCAAGGTTTCCCCTACAGCAAGGGACAATTTTATTTTTTGTTTTCCTCTAAAGTTTTTCTCTCTTATCTTAAATTTTGTAGTTCTCTCGGAATCATTTTCCTTAATTTACGAATAGCATCTAGTTGTGTGAATTCGTTTTGCGAGACTTGACAGCATTTGATAGTTGCACCTAGCTGTACTACCTATAGCACTGCGCTGCCTTTTGCAGCAGATGAAAGCAAATCTTTATTATTTTTAAATTAAGTTAAACGAGTACTTCCAATACCAGAGAAGAAGCCCCGCTCCTATCCGAGGAAGGGCACCTGCGGTGCCTAGGAACTTAGTTTGTTCCGACTGTTTTCTCTATTTATCATAATGAGATAACAGGATTCAGACGTGTTCATAGAGCAAATCTATTGATTAGAAGCAAATATGATTAAGATTGAGTTATATACAATATAGGCATGTTTTAGGATTAAATTTTGACATGTGGGGAAAAAAATAATTACGTTAAATAATTACCGCTCAGGAGTTCCGGTTAGTGCATGGACAAGCCCATCGAGATAACTTTCATTAATTGAATGTGCACTATAACTATTGCTATCCCAGTTAGCGTGCGATGTAGAACTTATTACTAACATTGTCTAATAACTATGGCATTTTACTGCTGATTAATCTTCAATGCCCGGTTAATAATAAGAGCAATTAACTAAATTTTAAAGAACATCTAAATTGTCTTTTAAACAGAAACAAACTGGTTACTTGACTTATTCTTTAGAGTTTGCCTTGTAAAGTTTTCTTATATTCATTTCTCAAATAGTTTAAGAGAGTTTTCATTTTATCAACTCTTTGATTAAGTGAGTTTACTTCATATTATTCTATTACATCTTTTCATTGGTTGAGTAATTTTAGACTAATTTCATCAACACTTTTTTGGAATGTAGTTTGTACTGCTTTAAATTTTTTTTAATTCTTTCAGGTAGTTTTTCTATTTCATCTTCTAATTGTTCTTTTAACAGTTTTTATCTGATGTTTATTTTAATTACAGCCTAGTGCAGATTTTTAACTTATATAGAAAGTAATAGTCAAAATATTTGGATTTGTCTTCCAGAAAACGTTTTAAAAAGTTTGTTGCTAATATCTGCTTCTAGCTCTCTAATCCTTTTGTTAATCAATCCAAGTTGTAATAATTTACACCGGTTAGAATTGAGGTTTGTCCTGTAAGTTTAAGCAAACGTTAATTCCCATTCATCAGAGGAAAACCAAAACATCGATTAATATATATAGTTCGTTTTAAGGATGCCATTGACTTTGTGGTATCAACATAGATGTTGTTTATGTTTGTAACTCCTGTATAATTGTTTGCTGGCAGAATAAATAGGATACGCAATGGGGACCAGTGATAAAACAGCCTCGCCAGTTTTCATGATATAATTTTCTATCTCTATTTCCTAATTCAACGATTATTCCGGATATCAGCACCTCCACCTCAACATTTGGTAACATCTATTTTTTAACAATAAAAAATATAATTGTTCCATTAAAATTAAAATAAATAATTTTTTCTAAAAAAAATAAAAAAATGAAACCACCAAATTTAAAAAAATTATATTGCGCCTGCTTCATCCTGTTCTTTCTTATTGGGACGAGCGAGCAGGCGGGATTTGAAAATAAATGTTTTGATAACTAAGAAATATACTCAATGTAATAAATGTAATCCTTTGGTTGAATTACAAGGCCGAAATATTTAGAAGAACAGACTAAAGGTTTACCTTCTATAGAAAACTATTATTGGTTTTCTATTTCCAAGGTGATCCATTTATTAAAATTTAGAAAGTCATCCCAGTAGCCATTTATAATAGAATATAATGCTTACTAATTTAAATTATTAGTTAAAGTAGTCCTAAAGGAGGACTGATGGCGTTCTCCAATCCGCAAGTGTACAAAGGCAATGCTACTGTAACCATTGGATTAATCAGTTCTTAAAAGAACTCAATGTAGCTTTCTCGTGGCAACGAATTAAAATTGATCAGCTTTGGCCCAATATCTGGTAAAAATGGAAATCTTAAGACTTGTAATACTACTCATTCTTGCTGTTAATACACTAATACCATAGATTCCAAACACTGCCGTATACACGTTCAAAACAGACTTCTAATATACTGTACCGACTACAGATGCTGATGAATAAATTTTATGAATGTATTTTAAATAAAAAGCCTCCGTCTATGTCTACTTATTTTTCTATACTCATAAGCCACATGTGCCTACGTGAATCTCATGTAAGCCATCCTCTAAAAAGTTCTTGAAAGTTGAAAGAATTGTAGACAACCTAATATAATAAATGAGCATATGGACCGGATAGTAGGCCTAGAGTGAGACCGTTTCATCAGCAGGGCTGATTTATCAGTTAACTTAAAGTTAGGCCTGCTTGAGAATTAGTGTTTATAACAGCCATTGACCTACGTCCACATGACTATTCAGAACCTATGATGATCACTTGTTCAAACAATGGCCCCGGATGAAGTCGATTAAACCCAAGTAAGAAACCGTCATTATGGTCCTTACGGCTAAAGCTGTCGCCTAACTCTCAATGTTGATGTTAGATTTTTTTTGATGTCCGCTATTTAAGTTTTGGGAATCTGGCAACCCTGAATATATCTACTCTATGGTGTCGACCATAGAGTAGGGAGGTAGATTGTCGACTGAAAAAAGTATCTGTATACAGTGAAAATTTTTATATGAAAAGATTCAGATCTTTGCGGAGATTACGTTCCCCTGGTCCAAAAAATTATTTGAGCACTTTTGAAAAAAGTCAAAATTTGTCAATTTTATATACTACCGAGATGACTCTCCTAAATAAGTAGTGTGAATGTTATCGTCCCAACTCTAGTAATAAAACAATGGTTCTGTTACTTCACACGTCCGTGTTTATTCTGATCAAAACATCAGCTTAAATAGCACATGAATACATGATGAATTGTCATGTTCACAAATGTTTAGATTGATACAGATAAACAAAATAACAATAATGCCGGAACACAAGGAAAAGTAAGTTAGCAGAAATATTTACAAATGGGAAGTTAAATGGGATCAAAGTCAAAACACTCATGGTTGGCGGGAAATTCAAACGTTGGGATCATTTTCCAAATGACCCACGAGGTGAGCGGACGTACGGAGTTTCGGCTGTCAGAACTCCTCCCCGTTTGGTTGAGGTTCGATCTTCTCCACGAGGTCGATCACCATTAGCAGATTCACCAAGAAGGATTGAGAACCGTTCAGGAGGTGTAGTCCTGAAGCCAGGAAGCCTGCAGACGCGGACGCGAATTGCGTCGCGGTTTGTTCTGGTGTGAAACCTGTGAAGTCTGTGTCTCCGAAAGACGAAAAGCAGGCGAGTGTGAGGAATCAATGGGTTCAGTAACAGATTCAGGCCCCAGCTGGGTTGGTGCAGAAGTGACGTCCTCAGAAGGAGCTGGAACCTGGTCCTCCACTTGCTGTTGATCCGGAGAGCGAAGTTCAGGAAGAGGTTCTGTCGAATTTGGTGCGGCGTGGACTCTGGCTACGGATTGCGATGACTCAGGAGGGTAAGGTGGTGGTTGCTGCGTAGGCATGGTGACGGTTATCTGATCGACATATCAACGATGTAGAGTACCAT
This sequence comes from Prostheceraeus crozeri, assembly GCA_907163375.1. NCBI lineage: Eukaryota > Metazoa > Platyhelminthes > Polycladida > Euryleptidae > Prostheceraeus > Prostheceraeus crozeri. The sequence continues at coordinate 29,873 of CAJQUW010011523.1, read as the reverse complement.
CCGACTGATCAATGATGTTGCACATTCGATTACCAATGCTATTCAGTAGCAAACCACGGCACAATCGATTGTCATTACCTCGAAAGAATGTTATATCCGTAGCGTCGATGTTAGCAGTTGTCCTCGAAGTTCGACCATGAATAAGTTGTGACGGCGTCTTGCCAGTCGTAGCGTGTCTGGCATTCTGGTATTGCAGAAGAAAGCAATCAATAGCCTGCCATAACGCGTTCAAAGTGTCAGGAGCTTGGGCCTTGATGGCTAGCTTCAAAGTTCTGACCAAGTTCTCCGCCAAGCCGTTGTACTGCGGGTGTCGTGGCGCTGTGAACACTGAATGGCATCCGATCGACTTCAGCCAACTCTGCAGACATTCTGATGTGAACTGGGTCCCAATGTCGCTATGACTAGCACCTGAGGTACTCTTTCCCTCGCAAAGAATCGTCGTAAAGCCTACGGTGAAGTCGGCCATTGCATGAGCCGTTAAGAAGACCTCTGGGTACTTAGAGAAGGAGTCCTCTACCACAAGCGCGAAGTACTTGCCGAGAAAATGCCCACAATAGTCTATATGGACACGCTGCATGCACTTATAAGCTACGGGCCAAGGAGTCCAGCTAACATGTGTCCTCGGTTTCACCTTGCACTGATCGCAGGACTTGGCATAGTTCACTATATCTAAGTTCAAGGTCGGCCACCAACACATCATTCTTGCCAGGGACTTCATTTTATCACGACCTAAGTGACCCATATGCAAATGACGTAAGAAGGCTTCACGACACGTAGGAGGAATAACAGCTTGTTCATTGTAGCGCAAGACACCATCCACGTCACTGGACAACTCGTTCCGTTTAGCGTACAGCACAGGAAAGCGTTTACGTGCAGTGCTGGCCCATCCCTGTTTCAGGCCTGCTAGAACCGAACCATAAGCCAGCTTGGTCTCTGAAATCAGCTTGTTCCGATCGATCGGGAGAGGATTTACAAAATAGTTGCTTGACGGCAGTTCAGCACTAGCATGTCGAGAAAGGTAGTCAGCATGAGGCAGATGTTTCCCTGGACGATGACAGATGGTGTAGTCGTACGCACTCAAGTCGATGGCCCATCTTTGCAACATGGCTGATGTCGCCTTGCCAACAGAAGCCGAAGGGTTGAAAATGTATTGCAGGGCGAGATGGTCAGTGTAGATGTGAAATTTCTGCCCGTATAGAAATTTGTGTAGCCGCCGTACTGCCCAGATGATCGCAAGGGCCTCTCGCTGTGTCTGCGCATAGTTACGTTCAGCCGTGGATAATGAACGAGAGATGCATAGAACTGGATGGTCGTTCTGTTCCAACACAGCACCAAGTGCACGTTCTGACTCGTCGACGTAGAGATGACACGGAACTCCAACTTGATAACCTTGAAGAACTTCTCCATTTATCACAGCATCTAGCAAAGATTGGTAGGCTTCGTTGGTCTCAGGCGTCCACCCGAAGTTGTCGCTGGTCAACATGTCGAACAGTGGTTGGGCTCTAGCAGCGAAGTTGCGCACAAACCTGGCGTAGTATTGGATAAATCCAAGGAATGACTGCAGTTGCTTCGGGTCCTCAGGCTTAGGAGCGTTCTGTACTGCCTTGATTCGATCGATGATCGGATGAATACCGGATCCGTCGATACTGTAGCCGAGGTACTGAAGACTTGAAACTCGGAAGACAGACTTTCTTGCATTAATCTGGATGTTCTTGTCACTCAATAACTGTAATAAACGATAGAGTCTGGCGTTGCGTTCGACGTTGTCCTTGGCGAAAACGATGATGTCGTCTTGGTAGGATCTGGTACCAGGCAGTTCTTTGATGATGTCATCAATTACCCTTTGGAGATTCCGGGAGATATCGTTAGACCAAAAGGTAGAGATTGATACTGATACAGATCCCAAGGCGTGTGTATCGTCGTGAATTCTTTAGATTCTTGATCCAGCGGAACTTGCAAGAAGGCGTTCGTGAGATAAAGTTTGGAGAAAACCTTGCAGCCCGTCAAACCTTGAAACGTGTATTCTACTTCCAGCGTCGTGTTTGCCGTTTGTTTGAGGTAGGGATTTACCGTAACCCTGAAGTCGCCGCAAATCCTCGGACGTCCATCTGCTTTCAACGGTGTCACAATCGTAGTGGCCCATCACTTGGAGGCTTGTTCGGTGAGTCGAAGAAGAAAGTTCCGTAAACCTTCGTTGGCTTGTCGAGACAGGTTGTGGAATTGGGCCCTCTCCATCGGTTCGAAGTGGACGGGGCGAAGGTGGCGTATTAGCATGGCTTTGAGGTCTGCAGCTGTTTTCTTCGACAAGTCATCCGGGTAGGCTAGACGCTTGAGGAGGTCGTATCCTTCCTTCCCTATGAGCGTGAAGTAGTACGAAATTCGATTCGTGTCGTCAATTACCGGATTTGTGTTGGTGTAATATTTGAACAGTTTGTGCCAGTTGTCGATACCTGCCGGATCGGAGATATTCAGAGGCTCGATGCCACGTAGATCCATACTGTGACCTGAATCTGAAACTAACGGTCTTAAATCCTACGAAAAAACAGAGGTAGAGACAGTGGAAGTGAAAAAACAGAGAGTTGGAAACTTATTCGTGTGAAGAATTGTACTCGAAGGCTTGAAGGACTGACGGCTCTCAGGCGAGCTGTGCGTCAGTTAGAGTAAAGTCTGAAGATTGCTGACGTGAAAGTGTGAATGTAGATTAGCCTTTCCTTCGTACCGTCAGGTACTTCGAGCTTTACAGCTCCACAACCCTCTGAGCTCAAAAGCTCCTCGTCAATTCCACGAAGCTCTAACAGAGCGGGCCACCTGAGCTCAAAAGCTCTACGACTATCCCACACGAGCTTTTACAAGCTCTCAAAGCTCTAACTGAGCGGGCCACCTGAGCTCGAAAGCTCCACGTCAATTCCGCGCTCTGGAAGAGCGTATGTTCCAACCGACAATGGCTGCTTTAGCGACGCCAATGTTGTCGTCCCAACTCTAGTAATAAAACAATGGTTCTGTTACTTCACACGTCCGTGTTTATTCTGATCAAAACATCAGCTTAAATAGCACATGAATACATGATGAATTGTCATGTTCACAAATGTTTAGATTGATACAGATAAACAAAATAACAATAATGCCGGAACACAAGGAAAAAGTAAGTTAGCAGAAATATTTACAAATGGGAAGTTAAATGGGATCAAAGTCAAAACACTCATGGTTGGCGGGAAATTCAAACGTTGGGATCATTTTCCAAATGACCCACGAGGTGAGCGGACGTACGGAGTTTCGGCTGTCACAGTAAAGCAAGTTGGATATCAAAAGGGATGAATATTTGCTAATAAAGCATCCTAACAAGGCTGAAATCAAGTTGATTATCAAGGGAATATGATTCGTATTATAATGGAAGCAAAGATATTTAATATTATAACAAATTTAAACAATTAAATATCTTTGAATGGAAGTCTTCATGAAAAAGTCGCGATATTATTGGTGCTCTCTTGGCTGAAATTTCAAGTTTCTAATTCAATTTTCATCGGCTCGATTTTATGATTGACAATATTTATGTTTCACTTATTGAATCTGAATAGTGATGTGGACCCATTTACATCTTTCAAAGCTAATTGAAATCATTGTCTTTAATTCTGTTATTTCGCTGTGCGGGTGGCAGGTTGCTTATGATATGATCATGCCTAAAAAGATTCTCTTGAGGTTCAGCATGAAAGCACTAGCAGGTCAGTTGCTAATTTGACACACATACCTGTCTAAGGCTGTCATGACACGGACGATCTGTAAAATAATGTCATTTCCATCTGATTAATCATGATCAGTCGATTCCCCAATGTGAAAGTCAAAGTCGGCCAGAAGTCGGTCTGACTTCCGCCGGTTGGCATGAGTCGGCATAATTTTTCAATTTCGAAATCTAGTACTTTTGAGTAAAGAAATCATGATAAAACAAAGCAAATGATGCTTACAGTTGAATCTAGACAGTTTGTGATTGATCTTTTATCAGTGTATAGATTTTTATTATGTTGGCAAAAGTTGGCATGCCAAGCTGGCGCATAAGTTGGCAACCGAAATTGGTCCCACTTCCCTCAGAGTTTGGCAACACAATTAGTAGTTCTGCTTACTTCTGTGTTGTCGTTGGTTTGGTATTATATATTTTTACCTCTTTATGAATTGTTTCCATTGTATATATGCAAATAAGGTGGAGAAGTAATGCATTCTTTCACCACAATTGGAATAATTTTCAATTACGATTATGTGATGCATTGATTAAACTTTCAGAATAAATTATTTGCATATCACCTAAGCCTACCGGAGTTCCGGTACTATTTTTAACAAATGCATCATTTTGGCCTCTTCGGGTACCAGTTGGGCCTACTTCATTATTAAGTGCTATCGATATCAGTAGGCCCTATTAGGCCTAATTTTTATTGCGTTATTAGGATCTTTTTAATTCATACTTAGCAATAATTTGTAGACCTGCATTTATGGATAATATTCATTACTATTGATATTGATCATATTGATTTTGTGTTGCCGATGTTTCCTAATAATTCGTCATAATCGCTTTCGAATTTCAAAAGTAAGGCAAAAAGCCTGAGGACTCGTCACTCCGCCCACTAATGCAAGAAGCAAAAACAACCAAGTGTTGCAAGCGAAGACCGATTCATTGAAAAGATTTTTCTCAATTCACTTGCTATCAAGGACAAATGTTTCCTTATAATTCGTTATAATGCACTATAATAAAAACTAGCATGTAGGCCTATATAGATGCACTTCTATTATGGCCTCCGCAATTGTGAGCATCGTATATACGACCGTGTGCGCGCAAGGCACAGAAAACTTAAATGGTCGGAGAGTTATCAACAAAAACATTGCATTGTTTCATTATGCAGGCTGGAAAAGAAACAAAAAGAGACTGGATCTTATACAGGAAAGTGGTGTTCTTGACTTTTTTTCGGTGTTATTCGTTCTAATAGTGCTCATACACTGATAAACTTTTTACAACCGCTTGTCAGTCTCTGACCACGTATACCTCAGTTCTTTTCGCTGCTCCGCCTTCGGATCATGTGATGTAGCATATTACACTTTATAATGGAAAGTGCAGGCTAATCCTGACATTGCGGTGAACTAAATTTTTTTGCATTATTTTAAAAATTGTGGTCGTACTATCGAAATCAAGTAGGCCTTCCATCAAGTCACAAGTTGTCCATTTAGATCAGAAGGCAAGTATAGGAACAATATAAGTACTAGGATAAGTAAGGATTATATAAAGGACTATTTCTATGCAGAGAATTGTCATGAATGACTATGTAAATACAAATTTTAAACTTTCATTTTGATTTCTTTTCTACCTCGTTCTCTCCCTTACTCTCTCTTCTTTCCTTCCTCGCTTCTCTTAATTCCTTTCCGTCCTTGCTCTCATCTCCTTTTTCTTCTCTTTCTACTCACTTATCTTCCTCTTCCATTTCTTGTCTCTCCTCAGCTCACTTCTCTTCTTTATCTTCTTGTTCTCTCCCTCTCTTCGTCATATCTCTTCTGTCGTTCATCTTCTCTCTTTCTCTCTCCTTCACTCACTTCTTGCTGTCTGTTTCCTAAATAGTTTTTGTAAACTCTACTAATGCTCATCTTCGAAAGCAAATTGATCTTTATGCACATGCTGCGTAAAAATGCATCAAAAATTTCTCCCCATAAATTTCTTAAAAATTTGATTCATGAAATCATAATTATTTCGCATGATATGATCTACTATTATGAAATCAAAATTTTGCGTCTGCACGTTTTTGCATTTATTGCAATTGCAATAGTTCAATATCAGAAGAACGCACTCCAGTTGATCCTTTTTGTGTATGTCTTCCGACGCAAACCTCACATTTCATTACTGAAGGAGAACTGCGCGCGCAAATTATTTCCATACGCCCACCCGGGCTATTTAGCGACCTTCAATCGACGCGCCTCATTCACATGACAATGACAGGGAGAAAAGATATCGCTCGCGGACATCATTTCATGTTACTTATGCTGCGCGAGTAAAGGAGAATCGCGCGCACAAAATATTTCCGTGTTCCCGCCTACTGGGCTACTGATATTTGGCGACCTTCAATCGACGCGTCTCAATCATCACATGACAGCGAGAAAGGATGCAGAGGTCATGGAGTCATTCATATTCTACTTGCGCAGCGCATCGGTCTTAGATTCGTGTCCTGTGAAACAGTTTACTGCCTACGATCAAAAGTACTACCCAACTTTTTAAAACGAGGCCTCGATCACCATTTGCTTCTTTGGACATTCAGAGGAAATTCAAATCTGCTACCGCTGTTCGACCTTCACAATCAATTCGCAGAAGTCATTTATGGATCTTTTCAAGTTGCAGACATAGGCAGTTGCAGTGATTGAACTTCTGCCTTTGTCATCTTACAAAACATTTTGTGATTTGATTCACTCTTCATATTTAGCGACTTTATCTCCGACATTGTTCGCTGACAAAAACAGATCTTTGAAAATCATCTCATGATCGGCATTCTCACGTAGTCTGGACCCTGATGCATATGATCTCAAAATGTGTTCCAACGATTGATGTCATCAATTGCGAGCTTACAGGTGAGATGTCTAATTTCTTTTCATCTTAGGCCTAGTAGTAAAGAGAATTATTTTCTGCACATGTAGGGGTTGCTGAAAATAAATGATCAACTGCATAAGTCATATTTTACGAAATTATTTTTATATATAGTTTTGAATAAGCAGAATTACCCAGGTGTAAGTGATCTTTCTCTTTATTATGCAAGATGGCATTTACATGCCATCATGACATCATTTTGCAAAAAAAGAAAGATCGCTTGCACCTGGGTCCGTCATCTTGTCAAAACTAACTGCATATGACTCAATCTCTGCTCGGCACTATTATATAGATGCTGAAGCTTGCCAAATAGTTTTGGAATGAAATATCTATTCATCTATCGTGCGCCAGCTGTCAATGAGTCTGCTTATATCTTGACAACTTTCAAATAGTCCTATTCGTTAAATATTAAAACATAATAGCCTAATTTTAATGAAAAGACAAATAATGAGAAGTTATTGATTTCAAATTTCAGGAAATTATATTGATGATTGTATTGGTGCGATTGGGTAATATGCAAGTTAATAGAGTGCGATGCGGTTAATGGATATTCAAAAAAACAAAACTTCCATATTTAAATTCTCATGCATGGATTCTGTCTGAATCTTTGTGAACTTCGTATTTTATTCGATATGACGAAACCAAAGTGTTGGACGGAACAGTGCAATTTAAAAATAGAAAATATTTACATGTGAAATATATAGTGCATGTACAGTGAAATCATGAAACTCCGTACTTAATCAACATTCAATAAAATCATTGCCCTGAATGTCTGCGTATTTGATAAAATCGCGAGATGTTCCACACTGTTCCTTTCAGCAGGTTGTCAGTTTATCGACGAAAATTTAGATAATTTAATAGAGATATTTAATAATTGCATAGCTTCCCTTGGATATATGATTTTGTGATCTTTTGAATGTTCCGTTCTCGCATGGTGCAAAAAGGAAGCTGTGCTTCTTTAGGTTGGATGTAAAGACTAGCTCTAGAAAATTTTTATTCCTAGCTGTCATTGACGATGACATTATCTTAAAACTGAGTAATCATAGCATTTTATGATTCTTGTTTGGAACATTCGAAACTACAATATCTAATTTTCCGTATTATTGTGTTTAGCGTCTGCATAGTTTATTTCTCATGTACATGTTTAACATTTGTCTTTTTTATCCTCCTTCATTTAGGTGTCTGTATTTTGTGTCTGTTTGCCAAGATTTCCCGTGTGTTTGGCCTTGCCACTCGCATCACATACTTGCTCACCTGTATTTGTTCTCTCCCTCTTATTTGCTCATGTTCAATTCACGCGGACCAATGTGTGATACTGCTTTTGGTGTGCGACACACATTCTGACTCGCAAAAAGTTTGAATCGTATACGAATTGTGCAGCTGTGTGCCGCATGGAGTAGTAGGCCTATATCCTAGCTTCGGCATGTCCTCTCTGTAATTATGCATGTGCGAATTGTTGGGGCCTCTGCTTTGATGAAAGGGAAACTAGCAATAATAACAATTAATAAATTATTCGGTTTTAATATTGCATTTCAGATTAGCAACAATGAAATTAAATAAACTATGTATCAAATTGCTATGCAAAAGATGACAATGTGCGGTTGAGACATAGACAATAAATACTTTCAATAAATTATATAATTTTTAAAAAACAGCTGCGTTCAAAAAAATTTATGAAATCAATTTCATTGCGACAATAGAAAAGTAGAATTTAAATGTAATGAAGCATTTCCCAGTACGTATCTAACGATGGTCTGTCAACTTAAGCGTAATAATGAAAGCTATCTAAGTACCTTGACCACGTTTTACTCTCTCTATTGAGGCATGCGTCTTTCTGTGAAAGATGCAATTTGTATTTGTCATTCCTTGATGCTTGAATAGAGCAAGCGTGGCCAATAAACGCGGATAGTTGTCATCCATTATTATTCAAGTGGATAGCATCACTCACTCAGTTTTCTAAAAATGTATATTAAAAAATAATGAATGGTTATGAGAACGTCGCTTCATTCTATCATTTTATTTATCAAATTTCAATTTCAATGACAATGTCTTCTTCATCAGTGGTTTTAGTATAAAAGCCCACATGTCAAAATCAATCATTTTTCAAAAAGAAATTTTGTCCAATAGAAAGCTGAGAAGCTGCAAACGCAAAAACAATGATACTGACATTGTGTTACTATTCAACAATTAAAACCTGTCAGCAGCGGCAATGAGTAGAGATTCTGCGATGCGAGTGATATTCCTTCGGTCTGTGGTCATTAATCTGTACTCACTGCCGCTACTGACAGGTCTTAATTGTTAAATAGTAGATTGCGTCTGTATAATTGTTTTTGCGTTTGTGACATCTTAGCTTAATTCTATTGGACAAAATTTCTTTTTGATAACTGATTCATTTTAGCATGTGTGCTTTTATATCTAAACCACTGATGGCATTGTCTTTAAAATTGCAATTTGGTAAATAAAATGATAGAATGAAGCGAAATTCTCTGAAGCGCTATAGCTCAATCTGTTGCGAATGAATGATTGATAGCAAGATCATAGAGAAACATAATAATGCAGTTTTAAAAGAATGCACATGAAATTATCTTTTGTGACATACTCGTAAGGCATTGAGCAGAATTTCATAGAGATTTGCATGCATATATTTTTGGAAGAACGGAACAATAATAACTAAGTTGTAGATCTTGAAACGCTGAATACAAAAATCAAATTCTTGAGTGTCACAGCCAGTCGCTTTCGATTAAAGGCAAGGTTGAAGGATTCCCATTGGAATCCAATTCTAAAATTCAAGAAATATCTATGGATTGTGAAATACCTGGCCATTTTTGTACATTTTCTTTTGCAGAAAAGAAACTATTTATCAGAATGTCATGAAATCTGAAACATGATTGAGTTCAGAATATCAACTTCGATATAAAAGTTGAAGTGAGTCACATGATTCAGCATTTCATGTCTGAGATACTCTACAAAATGAGTAAATTTCATGCTTTGATTTAATTTTGGTAATTTTACTCATTTTGTAGAGTATCTCAGACATAAAATGCTGAATCATGTGACTCACTTCAACTTTTATATCGAAATTGATATTCTGAACTCAATCATGTTTCAGATTTCATGACATTCTGATAAATAGTTTCTTTTCTGCAAAAGAAAATGTACGAAAATGGCCAGGTATTTCACAATCCATAGATATTTCTTGAATTTTAGAATTGGATTCCAATGGGAATCCTTCAACCTTGCCTTTAATCGAAAGCGACTGGCTGTGACACTCAAGAATTTGATTTTTGTATTCAGCGTTTCAAGATTTACAAATCCATGCTGTTAAGCCCTTTGTGCGCGAATTTAGGAAGAAAGTGTCAGTAGCACCCGGACTAACAATCAATATTGATCATTTGCCTTTCCTTGATGACTTAAAGGTCGATTAGTCAAATATCACATCTTTTTGTATGATAGGCCTCCGTTAGCGTTATAAAACCAGCCTCCAGGCAATGAATTTACTGCATGGAAAGTTAGCAAACATAGGCATGCCGAGAAATCATAATGAAGAATTTTTGACAATCAATGTGTAGGCTAATACATAAGCTAAGGCGTATTTAACTTTTTCATATTATTCTCATTATATTATACATCAATTAATTATTACATGTTTTTATATATATTGTCTTATTATAAGCTCATATTAATTATTAATCATTGTATCAGTATACTTAATTGTAAAACAACAAATGTATTGTGAATGATCAAAATTTACTTGAATTGTGAACCACAAAGTCGCAATTTAAAAAAATATGTATAGATCTATGGACCTGTTGTTATTATTAATTGATTATCAGTTCAAACTTCAAGCTCTACTCAAAATTCTCAATTGATCATTTTTAATTGAAAATTCAAGTTCTCTTCAATTTTTCATAGTTGAATGTGTCGTGATAAAAAAAGACAGCCTTTCCCATGTGGCCTGAAGTCTGGTGGTTATTGACATCGTTTTCATGTAATTGACATATCAATAGGATTGGCTGAAGCATGCTGGTAGGCATCATTGCATTGTTGTCACAATGTGTGTGACTCAGAAAGAAACGCGAAATATATCACAATCTTATAAGTTCTATTTGTTGTCAAAGAATGTATTGCACCGAAATATGCAATAGTAGGCGACAAAAGATCCTGAATACTTAGCAACTTGCATTCATAGAATAAAAATATGATTTGCTGTTTAAAACTAGAGCAGCACTGATAATTATATTATGATTATGGGCGGTGACAAAGAAGTATTTGTAGATTTATTTAACTTGTTATATTTGTCAATTGATGAACTGATTGTTACAATAATATTCATAAATATTGCTTATACACAGAAATGATGTTTTTTTATCATTTAAAACATCAATTTCTCTTCAATTATCTGCTACGACTATTTCAATTGATAGATTTTTCGTTGCGTTTACACTACGTGGCATACAGATTGTAGTACACAAATCTACAGAGAAAGACATGAAACTTTGGTTTAAACATCTATGTCTACTTTTCTCCAGTCATCAAATTCTATATCTGATAAGTACCCACAATTTCTGTGCCGTAGGTATATGTTATATTTCATTATGTCAAATTTTTTTACAGGATTGTGGAAGATGTGGATTCCCTGGAAAATTCACACGAGATGACGAGGGACACTTGATCCAGCTACCTCTTCCTATGCGGATCAAAAGACAAAGAATGGCTCTGTGCGAGGAAAAACAGTCGCTTCTTGTCAGAATTACCGGATGATGAGTATCCTGATTTGTGGGCATTATAATATAATATTTAGATCGTGTTAAAAAAGGTGTTTTTATATCCCGAGATTGAATAATGATAACCGTCAACATACTACTTGATAAAACAGAATCAAGTAGTATGTTGGCGGTATTTTTTTGGCTGGAAGTCGGCATGCCAACTTTGGCTGGACTTCCGCTCTCTTTCCCACTGCCAAAGTCGGCAGGAATTCGGTGCCAAAGTCTGGCCGACTTCGGCTTTTTCACTGGGTCCGTTGTAATTTCTTCAAAGCTGCATAAATATGCATATCTCACATTTGGAGACAATTCCGAATGCATCTCCCTTGAGTTCATTTAATAAAATCGAAAGTGTATACACATTGGGGATTTACTTAATGTGGAGTTACCACTCTACCTAATATATTTACTCTATGGTGTCGACCATAGAGTAAGTATGTAGGTAGAGTGTCGACTCAAAAAAGTGTCTGTATACAGTGAAAATTTTTTGTATCAAAAGATTCAGTTCTTTGCGGAGATCACGTTCCTGCGGTCCAAAAAATTATTTGAGCACTTTTGAAAAAAGTCAAAATTTGCCAATTTATATACTACCGAGATGACTCTCCTAAATAAGTAGTGTGAAGCAAGTTGGATATCATAGGGATGAATATTCGCTAATAAGCATCCTATCTAAGCAGAAATTAAGCTGATTATCAAGGGAATTTCATAATCCGTATTGTAAAGGAAGTCTTCATGAAGAAGTCGCGATATTATTCGCGCTTTCTTGACTGAAATTTCTAGTTTTTAATTCAATTTTCACCTGCATGATTTTTTGATTCACTAGATTTATGTTTCATTTCTAGAAACTGAATAGTGAAACGGACCCATTTACATCTTTAATTAATTGAAATAATTGTCTTTGATTATATGATTTTGCTCTGCCAGTGGCATGTTGCCTGTGATATGGTCACGCTTTGAGTTTGAGCATGAAAGCAATAGGAACCCATCGAATTGCTAATTTGACAAGCATCATCTCTGCAAAAGCCTGTCATATGACACTGAGAATCAGCAAAATACCATCATTCCTTCGGCATTACTGTCATGATCAGTCGATTCTGTTGTAATTTCTTCAAAGCTGCAAAAATATATATATCTCATTTGGAGACACTTTCGAATGCATCTCCCTTGAGTTCATTTAATAAAATCGAAAGTGTATACACATTGGTGATTTAATAAATGCGGAGTTACCACTCTACCTAATGGTGTCGACTCAAAAAAGTATCTGTATACAGTGAAAATTTTTATATCAAAAGATTCAGTTTCTTGCGGAGATTACTTTCCCGTGGTCCAAAAACTTATTTGAGGAGTTTTGAAAAAGTCAAAATTTTGCCAATTTATATACTACCGAGATGACTCCTCTATGTAAGTAGTATGAAACAAGTTGGATATGAAAAGGACTGAATGTTTGCTAATAAGCATCCTAACTAAGCGGCAATTCAGCTGATTATCAAAGGAATTTCATGATCCGTATTATAATGGAAGTCTTCATGAAACAATTATTCGCGCTTTCTTGGCTGAACTTTCATGTTTCTAATTCATGAAAACAATACCAGGTCATCGAGTTGCTAATTCAACAGATACTACCTCTTCAAGGCTGTCATGACGCGGACAATCTGCAAGATAGTATCATTTCCTTCTGCTTTGCTATCATGATCAGTCAATTCCGTTGTAATTTCTTCAAAACTGCATAAATTTGTATATCTCACATTTTGAAACAATTCCGACTGCATCTACCTTGAGTTCATTTTATAGAGTATGGATATGTAGGTGTGTCGACTCAAAAAAGTATCTGTATACAGTGAAAATTTTCATATGAAAAGATTCAGTTTTTGGCGGAGATTACGTTCCCGTTGTCCAAAAAATTATTTGAGGAGTTTTGAAAAAGTCAAAATTTTGCCAATTTATATACTACCGAGATGACGTCCCCATATAAGTTATATGGAACAAGTTGGATATCAAAAGGAATGAATATTTGCAAACAAGCATCCTAGCTAAGCGGAAATTGAGCTGATTATCAAGGGAATTTCATGAACTGCATTACAATGGAAGTCGTCTTCATAAAAAGTCGCGATGTTATTCATGATTTTGCATTCTTGGCTGAAATTTCAAGTTTTTAATTCAATTTTCACCGGCATGATTTTATGATTCACTAAATTTGTGTTTCATTTCTTGAATCTGAACAGTGATGTGGACCCATCTACATCTTTCAAAGTTAATTGAAATCATTGTCTTTGATTATGCGATTTTGCTCTTAGCAGGTTGCCTGTGAATCACGCTTAAGAAAATACTCTTGAGGTTGAGCAAGAAAGTAATGGGAACCCATCGAATCACTATTTTAACAAACATTGACTCTCCAAGGCTGTCATGATACTGAGAATCTGTAAAAATGCTATCATTCCTTCTGCATTACAATCATGATCACTCAATTCCGTGGTTCTTTCTTCAAAACTGCAAAGATTTGCATATCTCACACTTGGTAACAATTACCAACTATATCTCCCTCGAGTTCATTTAATAAAATCGAAAGTGTATACACATTGGGAATTTAATAAATGCGGAGTTACCACTCTATCTAACGTACTTACTCTATGCATAGCCGTGTATGTTCTGACCACCACGCAGATGGACAAGACAAAGAATCTGCGATATGCTATGTTAACTGACCAAAATCGAATAAATCAGCCTCTGTCTCAGATGATTTCAATTATTATGATTTTTCTTCTGAATGACTTCTTTCTCAATGTGATCGAAATTCAGTGATTTCGAAATAATGTAGAATAACATCCAAGGCTTTATTTAGAAAAAGACCCGCCAACGGAAATTAGAACCACTGCGATGTATCGAAATATTCATTAAGTATTATCAAAGAGTAGGGATCATATCGACTGCTCTATGGTAGGGATATACAGGTAGAGTGTCGAGTCAAAAAAGTGAAAACAGTGTACACAGTGAAAATTTTCATATGAAAAGACTCAGTTAGTATAGTATATTAGTATACATATTACTGTATATAGTATATATTAATATATATATTAGTTTATGATTTTTCAATATTCCATCAGCTGTAGGAGAACAATACGCATCCCTTCTGTGTCTTTTCATGAATTTGGACCGCTACCTTTGTTCTAATACTCTACGCCGTAAGAATGTTTCACCTGCATGACAGGTCTCCGGGGGCCGTATTCATTTGCTGCAGCATTTCCTAGGGGTAGCGCTAGGTAAGTTGCTACTACTTGATTTCCGTATTAATACAAGGTGATTCAAAAGTCAGGGAAGATACAAAAATATGTCGCCAAGTTCTTGCGTGGTGTAATCTTGAGATTATTTGTACAGATATGCGTGTATTTTTGTGAATTACGTTAGAATTCATTATTGTACACGTAATTTGACCGATTAACCACATCTTGGTTGCGGTGTGGTAGATTTGATAGGACATTGTTTGACATCCATGTGCACCGAGTCGTATGCTATCAAGAGTTGCATGTATGAATGGTGCTGAATTCACACATGCTTTGTTCCAAAGCTAAGGCTTCGTAGTTCGTAGTCATCGATTTCGATATTGTTCTTCTGAGTCTTGAGAGGTGATTAGTATTCGTAGAAATCGAAATGGTTAAAAGCAAAGTCAGAATGCGGTCAGGTGAATGCAAAGTCAGATCACTCTTGTCTTGTCTGCAATGCCTTTGTCAAAAGAAGAGTGTATTGAAATTGTTCTCCTATCTGGAGCGGGAAGCTTTCGCAAGGTTTCTGCAGAATTCAACGCACGGCACAGCGGCGGTTCACAGGTCACTCACGATGCTGTCGCAAAAAATTAACGCCAAGTTCAAGGAAACTGAGAGCGTGGAAGATAGAAAAAGAAGTGGCCGTCCACGTACATCAACTGATGAGGACACCGCTACGAATGTTCTGGCCGCTTTCGCCAACAGTCCAACCAAAAGTACACCGGTTGTCTGCAGAAATCGGAGTCAGTCAGTTCAGCATTGTCCACATTGCGAGGGAGAACAAGTGGCATCCGTTTAAGATCCAAATGATGCAGCACCTTACCGAGGAAGACCCGGACCGTCGCATGGAGTTTTGTGAGTGGGCCATTTCCGAGATGGACAAGGACTCTGACTTCTCCAGTGGAATCCTTTTTTCGGACGAGGCCAACTTTTATGTCAATGGAGAAGTTAAACTGCAAAAAATTCGATACTGGAGTGATGTCAATCCGCTGTCAATCATTTGAAGCTGCCATTTACTGGAGGGTGCTCATATATAGCACTTGATTTAGTTCACTCCATGCTTTACTTTCTTGTTTTGTTGCTCTAATAAATGTATTTCTGGATAAAGAGGTTTTTCCCAATGTATGGCGACTTTTGAATCACCCTGTAGAGAAAGCACAGAATTAGACAGGTCGTCTCTTCTTCCGTTTAACTAGAAGGGAAGCATTGGAACATGTAACGTAAATGAAATGGCACAATCTCCTGACATAATACCATAGCAATCGAACAATGAGCAGCCAGTTCAACATTAAATACGCCAAATTCTGCAAAGTTTCAGTGACTGTTATCAACCGGATCACACAGCAAGGTGACACAGACGATGTCAAGTTTCACAGAGAAGTTTGTGAACGTTTTTTTCATGCGTCTGCTAACTTTTTTAAAATGACCGGAGGGACCAACATCATCGAGAAAACTTTTGCGCAATGATCTGAATTCTTTGAGTCTGAAGAAATCGTGACGATCGGAGCATTTTGAAGGATTTCAGAGCAATCCGCAAGCGACGCACAACTATTTTTCCTATCTCTGCAAAGTATTAGAAATTTCTTTTTGCCCACTTATTAAGTTCCTGCATGTGCCATCTGTTTGAATCAGTTTGCACTTCTAGCAAAATGATACGGTTAAACAATCTAATTCTGTGAGATAAAGCCTCGTGTCAACTCCGGCGCCAGTTAGTGCTAGATCAAGTTTCATGATTCAGCGCGCAGCATTCACCGCCTGCTCTCAACGCCCGGCAATCGAGTCATAGAAATCTGGCAATTTGACGCATCATTCCGAGTGAAAATATGTTGAAGAGCGCGCGTTCAGTGTTAACAGTACAAGTGTGAATGTCGGAGATCAAAGCAGAGTTTCTTTCATTCCCGCCTGTTGACAATTATAATTCAGCGAAGACAAAACATCAAAACCTTGCTAATGAACTATTGTTATTAATACATGAACTGTAACTGTAACGTTACACAAGTAAAACGTAACACAAGTGTAACGTGAATTTCAACAGTGAACTATTTGCGGTTGAAAGGGTAAATCAAAGAATTTTAGCCACTTGACATCTCCGCACGTGCATTGAACTCTCAATTATGATTATCGTCATAGGGAATTTAAAGCGCTTGTTAATTCAATGGAATTTTAAAACAATTCCTATATTTTGCTGGATTATGAGCAGGCCGGACATATAGTGAAAATAATAACTATAGAAATCTGACAATAGACGCTCACTTCGAGAGAAAATTTGTTCATGCGCGCGCGTTCGGCGTTAGCAATACAAGGCTAGTTGTCGCTTGTCGGAGATCAACGCGATTACTATCTTTCCCGCCCGGCTGTTGACATGCACTTATCATTCAGAGAAGATAAAACATCAAATATATTTATTTAAAACCTTATGAATAATGGTTGAATATTTCGATACATAAAATATGGCTCATTCCAATCGGTTTTATCTTCCGAGCTTCAATGTAACGTAATAATTAGCTAAATATGAAAGAGTAGAATACATTTCTAATAATATGTTGACAAGCAAGTGACACAACATGACGCCCATCCTACCGTGCACCATGGAGCAATTATGACACTCCAAGTCCATGTGTAGTCTCAGTCTCATTATTTTGGTAGGCATTGGAAAGTAATTCTTATCAATTAATATCTAAGCCTAGTGGGATCCTCTCATGCCATGATTGCTCTAATTAAGAATTTAAAGTATACGTTCAAATCTGAGAATGAAATATCAGAAAATAAACCCTTCGAATTGTCTGACTTATTACATTGTGAGCAAGTCACCACACAAATAAAATATAATGTATTATTGTAATTCTGATCTTGAACGTTTTTGATCAAATCATTGGCAGTGTCAGATGTATTGATTAGGAGTTTTTTTCTTACTTTCTGAATTTCTTCAATTGCTCTGAATTATTTCTGCATTACTTTCCAAAGCTTTCTGGAGAGAAAATGTTTGTCAATTTATTGCCAATACATATTGATTCTTATCAGGCCACTGAGATAAAAAATTGCAATTCGATTACTTAGCAATTTTAAGCACTCTAGTTCATCACAATTTCATTATCATACAAATTTATCAACGATTATTGAAGTGCGTTTGTATAGGTATTCAAAAATGCACTTGGTATTCTAAGATAGGAAACCCACGATTCAGTAAATTTGAAAACTATGAAAATCACGGAATGACTATGACATTTTGAATCATAAAATCATGACGATGAAAACTGAATTAGAGACATGACATCTCAGGAAAGAACAGAGCTCTCAGTAAGATCTCAACTTCTCCTGGAAGACTTGCAGGGACTTGCATTATAATGCAGTTCAGGAAATTTCCTTGATAATCAGATCAATTTCCACTTAAATGAGATTTTTGTATTTATTTTTATTATTATTACTTTTATTTTTGAGCAAATTTATATTCCTTTGATATAGATCTTGTTTATACAATACTTATTAAGGAGCTTCATCTCGGTAGTACATTAATTAGCGAAAATTTCGCTTTTTAGAAACTGCTCAAATAATATTTTGGACAGCAGGAACGTTATCTCCGCAAAAAACTGGAACTTTTGACATAAAAATTTTCACTTCATGCAGATACTTTTTGAATCGACTGTCGACTCTAACAAGTTTCTGTATAAGTAGTGAAAACTGTGCCCTACTTGCGACGGATAGGTACATGGATAGGTACATGTAAAATTTAGTGTTATCAATAGGAACATGGATAGGTACATGGATAGGTACAGGGATAGGTACATGGATAGGTACATGTATAATTTAGTTATCGATAGGTACATGGATAGGTACATGTATAATTTAGTTATCGATAGGCACATGGATAGGTACATGTATAATTCGGTGTTATGAATAGGAACTTGTATGAGATCTGTTTTACTGGATAGGTACATGTGTTTGGTACACTCAGTTGAGTACACTGTGTTTGGGAACGTCTATGATCGAACTTGTGTGGTTTGGTTCTGAGCACTTGGGTACGTACCGATAGACGTCCGTTGTTTGATTTTGAATGGGTTTGCTCAATTGCGACTATTGTGACTATTGCAACCATTGTAATCAAGATGACACATTGATTTTCCTTTTACGTAGACAAACTATGCTATAAATATGAGTTAGTTTTTTGATGACATACATAATGATGACTAGTATCCCAACGTCGTGGGTTGTCGCAAGAGACCTTGGATATTCGTTCAAAGCCATAGAAACTGTAACAAATCTCAGTGAAAATATCAACGCTGGTGATTTAGTTGATCGACTAATGGATCTAGATGAGCATGCCATGAATCACAATTTGGATCGTAGGTGGATAGAGGATTTCTCCATGCTACACTGCAATGATAGTGAAATTAGGAGGATCAAAATGGAACGATATGGAAAGAAGGAGACATCTGACAGTGTTTTAATAAAAAGTTCTCCCAATAAAAGTGACTTCAGAAGGAAATTAGAACAAGAGACATTTAAATTATTATGTGAACGGAACTGCGTTAAATGTTTTAAACAGGAACGATCCCTTATCTTTTTGCCATGTTCTCATAGCGTTATGTGTTCTACATGTTATGTACCCCTTGAAACTTCATCTTGTCCCCTTTGTGATGAAGAAATATCTTCAACAGTCACTGTATATCGTGCATGATGAGTCATCATGCAGGTCTGTGATTGGTCACTATTGTGTCTTTGTGTGACTTTTCTATATAAGGAGGACATTGTACCGTTCTATTTCAAGCATAATTTGAGGCTAATACAATGTCAATCAGCATGTCGTTCACTACCAACATTCCCATTTCAATAATTTACCGAAGTCAACTCTTCACTGGCAATATATTTTATTCTGCCGTGAATATAACTGGCTATAAAGCGGATTTGGTGGATCTGATGGAGGAAATAGTGAAGTATTTCCGCTGCGGAGAGGACGTTGTGGTGCAGAGAATGCTAATGAGAGTCGTGAACAACGCTCTTACACGAGTTGCAAGATTTTGGCTCAATGAAGTATTTCGCCCACTAGCTCAAACGGAGATTGTACCGGAATACTCTCGCTGTTGGTGCACCAGTATCCAACGGAAACTCAACACATGTCTCCATGACATTATCACCTCCAGCTACTATGACGAGAAGGGTGACAAATGCAAACTGGACTTGTTCAGTGGACCGCCATCAGTAAGCATCAATGTGGCTGCTCAAAGACATTCTGAGGTAATCAGTTTGCGGGCATACTATGCCAATATTTTAAAGACTTTCCAATCAAAGCCCTGCTGTATGTGCTGTCCAATTTCAAAACATCTAATGAAAGACATTGAGCAGCTCATAACTGCTACAAATCAGACTCTAGCCGATGTGAGTGTATATCAGTTTCCCTCTACAACTTGTTAAGTGTTTTATGTAATTTTATAAGTGCCAGCAACAAACTCTGTGTGAATGCTTGTAAACTTTTGTATATAATGTTGTAAGTACTAAGCAAAAATTGTAATTGTATTATCTATTTCCATATTAGAATAAAAATGTCTGTAAAACGGAAGGCATCTTCTCGTCAATCGAAACGGTCCTTCAAACCTTCAAGTCAGTTTAAAAAGGCGTTGCGAAAGTTAAACAGGATACATGATAATAAGAAGAAGTGCAAATTGATTCAAAATTCAAGTGATGATTTCATTCGTGATTTAGCTTTTGCAATACACAAATGTCTACCTATTTACAAGCCTCTGTTGAATGCTGGCTCTTTGAATAGCATAAAAAAGTTTTCAAATCCAAGGAGTAGTGATAAGAAAAGGCGAAACTTAATTCAGCGCGGTGGTGGTGGGTTTCTAAGTATGTTAAATGATATTGGAAACAGTATTAATGGTGTAATCAATAGTCCGCTTGGAAGGATTGCAGCAACTGCTGCAATGTTAATATAGGGTTAGCGAATCATAAAGTGACACGTCATCACTTTGATTGATGAGTCATATATAGGTGTATATGAGGAAGACGCTTTAATGATATTTTACCACTTTCAAGTGACAATTCATTTGCGCTGGTTGAAAGCTCCGAATTAGTACTTGTTGAAACATGACTCAGAAAATGTATACAATCAGAGAGGAAGGTGACGCTTTTGAGCAAGATCTCTTGAAGCTTCGTCCGACACGAAAGGTGCAAGGGATTGGAAATACGTTCTACTTTCAAACCTTGAATTATGGTGATGATGGCTTTTATCTTCAAGTTCCATTCTTCCACAGTAATGGTATGTCTACATCAGGGTATAGCAATATGAGACAAATGCGAGTGACTTTTCCAAAATGGCAACAGGTGATTCTTAAAACTATTGACTCTTTCGCGAAAGAATGTGTTGAGCTGCCTGAAAGTGCTCCCACTCATTGGAGAAAGGCATTAGAGGAAGGAGTTGGTTATAAGGAATTGCCGGAATTCGATACACTGTTTTTAAAACTATCGGATCATTTTCAAGCATTCGATCTCTTTACAAACGCGATGGAATGTGAGGATCTCAAACGGGGCCGCTATATGGGCTTAGTGCACGTTACCGGACTTTATATTGGTTCACATGGTTCGACTGGTAAAGTCGCATCTTTACAAATGAAGGTTCTTCAACTAGTCTATGAACCACTACCAATTGATAAATGTTTAATTAACATTGATAAGACTGCTTCAAGTGATGGGAAGGAAGAGAGTAAAAAGCGAGGGCGGAAATCTAAAGATGGTAATCCTAAATTGAAGTTGAAGCGCCAAGATGCTGACTTGAAAACTTTCTATAATCCTAATTGTGATGAGGAAACACAAATGTTTTAATTTGTAAATGTTTTAATTTGTCAATGTAACTTGAAAGTTTCTATTCTGAATGTAAATAAACTTGATCTGGAACATGTGTCTGTTTTGTTGTTCTAAGCAAAATTAGCGGGATGATGAGTTTAATGTTAATGGAATTATAAGATGACAGATTTTCGTCTATTCACTGATCGCACAATGTGTGTCGCTGGACCAAGTCAGTCCGGTAAAACTACATTTGTAACTGAATTGCTACAATATAGAAATGAAATGTTTAACAAGGAAATTAAGAGAGTCAAATGGTATTATGGAATATTTCAACCACAACTACATTCTGGACTTCGCCAGAAAGGCTATGAGGTGAAGCAAGGGTTGCCATCAACTGAGGATATCAAAGCAGGTGACTTACTAGTATTAGATGATCTATTACGAGAAAGCAAATCTTCAAAGGATGTAACTGAAATGTTCATTCAAACTGCACATCATAGGGAAGCTTTTATTATCTACATCACCCAAAACATCTTCGATGGAGGGAAAGAGCAAAGAACTAGAAGTTTGAATACACATTATTTGGCAATATTTAAAAATCCAAGAGATAGCAGTCAGATACATCATCTCAGTAGACAGATATTACCTCAACAACCTAAAGTACTTTCAAAAATATATGAAGATGTAACAAAGAAACCACATGGTTATCTATTTATTGATCTAACCCAGGAATGTCCGGAACGACTTCGATTTCGAACAAATATCATACCTAATTCCGCTGAACGAATGACAGTTTTCTCGGTTCACAGTTACTTTTAAGCAATGTACTTTGTTGCCTTATTATTTTCAAACATGTCGTATTCAAAGATGGTAGTCATTCCTCAAGAGGAGTATGTACAATTGACTACATTACAAAGTGCACAGGAAGTCAAAAATATAGATCAACCTATTACGAATCAACTTAAGGAACTAACACAAAAGGATATGGAAATTCAGAAGATTAAGGATCCCTATCGACGAATGCAGTTAGCAGCTGAAAACATTGACGAGAGGCGACAGATTCGTGACAAGTTGCGACGATTTATAACCTTGTCAACACCTCGACCATATCGTGTGCGCGCTGAGCGATTATTTGACTTCATTGATCCTCATGTGAAGTTCAATGAGAGAGGGGAGATAATAGATGAAACAACTGGTGATGTTATTAGAAATAGTCACATAGATGACCTTCTACAATATGCTGTCAGAGATGTAAGGCGAAAACTAGGTGCACCACAAGGGTGGTCATATTTTCAGAAAATTTTATCTGATCAAAATGTACCTCACAATATTATTGGAGGACCGACTGTGAATGAATTGGATAAGGGTCACTTACAACATGGATCAAAGAGTAAAACACCCACGATGGCGGTCAAGCGAGAGCTTGCAGATCCCGATGATCTGCAGCCAAAAAGAGCTACTAGGCGCTCAATGCGTGTTGCGAAGGAGTATAGTAAATATTAAGCAAATATGAATTAAGCCTTGCCTCTCTCATATCATGTCGTTACAAAAATTTTGCTGTTGTTTGAAATCTGCGCTCGAAGGTAAAGGAGAAAGGGGCATAGAGGTTGATATCAATTGTGTTAGCAGTTGCTGTGCGAGTAATACGCGTGCAAATCAGAACAAAGACGATGAGTACAGCAGTGAAACTAACTCAGAAAGATTTATTACGACTTAAATCATCCCGCAAGTTTCAGTCGTCCGGAGGTTCTAGCTCGTGCAGCAGGTGTGGGAATAGAGAAAGTCAAGAAGTGGTTGAGGAGTCAACCGACTCACACTCTTCACAAAAATGCGAGAAAGCGGTTTCCAACAAGAAAATATGTTGTTAACAATATAGATAGTCAATGGCAAGTGGACTTGGCTGACATGCAACAGATATCACAGTACAATGATGGCTATAAATACATCTTAACCGTAATAGATATTTTATCTCGCTATGCTTGGGCACGTGCGCTGAAATCTAAACGAGGACCAGAAGTTGAAGCGGCTTTTCAGAGCATTTTCGGTGAGGGGCGTGTTCCGCAAAGAATACAGACCGATCAAGGGAAGGAATTCGAAAACTCTCATGTTCGAAGTCTCCTTAAAAGTCATAATGTGGAATTGTTTAGTGTCAAAAGTGCTAATAAAGCTGCCATGGTTGAGAGGTTCAATCGCACACTGAAGACAAAAATATGGCGCTATTTCACTGCAAAAAATACACATGTTTGGGTAGGTGAGCTGCAGAAATTTGTTAAGAATTACAATGAAAGCTACCATCGAATCATTAAGATGAAAACAGTTGATGTTACCCCAGATAATGCGATGGATTTATGGCTTCGATTGTATGATAAGAAAGCGAAAAACATTTCCAATGAAAAGAAAATTAATGTTGGTGATAGAGTTCGGATTTCAAAGGTCAAGTCTACATTTGAGAAGGGGTATCTACCTAATTGGACTGAAGAAGAGTTTTTTGTGGATGAAGTAAATACAAAATTTAGGCCCACCATGTATAAATTAATAGATTACCATGGCAATCCAATTGAAGGAAAATTTTACTCTTATGAATTCCAAGTAGTAGACAGAAGTGAAGAGGTGTATATGATTGAAAAAATAATTAGGAGGAAAGGTCATGGCAATCAAAGGAAATATCTAGTTAAATGGAAAGGATATCCTGATTCATTCAATAGCTGGATAACGCACCAGGATCTACAAAATGTGGCGATGGGAGACACTCGTAACTTTTAAGCTAATATAGCATGTGACTTCTTCCATATATGACTTTAACATGTCTACTAACTTCAATATCATTCTTCCAAGCAATAGCAACCCCAAGATATTCCCAAGTAACAAACCATCTCTATACTCTGTTGAATTCGCTAATCCAATTACTCTGCATGGACCCCATGAAGTTGCTCTAACTGAAATTACTTATTACAACGATATCAGTTTGCTAAAGAACAACTATTTTGAATTACATAAAGAAGTGCGAGAGAAGGATGATTGCTTTCGCATATTTCAAAATAGTCTACATGGTACATGGGCTTTTCATCATCTAACTTTACATCCTTTTTCAACATCTTTACCATCTGTCCAAAACATGATTAAAATTCAAAAGGCATTTGCAACGTCAACTTTTGATTCTAAGGTTCCCACAATGAGCTTGCAAGATACAGAAAAGGAAATCGGTAGAATGTTTGAACGAATAAATGATCTCTTCAAGCTGACTTTGAATAAATTCTACAAACCAGTCATAAAGGGTTCAACAAAATTGATGAAGGAAGGGAAGCATGTTCTTCTTGTATTAGGTAAGGATTTGAGTCATACTTTTGGGTATTCCAGAACAACTTTCTCATCAAGGTATTGGTACAATGGACGTGGGTGGAATTCGGAGAGGAAAGTCACTGATTTTAAATGTAGAATTGTGCCATTGTATGCATTACAAAAAAGGAGCATCCGAGTAAAAAATAAATTTGAGGTCATTAGAAGTGTTGAAGACTTTGCAAGAAAGTTTCAAGGATCAGTGCCAGAAACGTTAATGACTTGTGAATATAAGAAAGAGAAAGTAACTTTATTTACTGTTGAAACGGAGGCAGAATTTATTGTTTTTACTAAAAAGACACCATTGGAAAAGTCTGAGTCCGCTGTTATTGAATTTGGATCTGAAATGATTGGGATGTTTAAGGGCCTTGAAAGCGCACCTTGGTTGACAGAATTAAATGATACATTCAAGGTTCAATTGTCCTCTTCTAAACTCAAAGCATCAACAAATGCTTCATGGGATATCCACGTATACAGCGAAGACATATCGGGTGATGAATTGTCTACTTCCAGTGAACTTGTAAAAAGAGTTAATTTGAACATTGAAAGCTTGAAAACGCCATCTGAATTGTGTACAAAGTTAAATGAGTTTGGTGTAGATTACCTTGATGCAGATGAATATCACTTTTCTTATGACCCACATAAGAAACGCATGATTCTAAAGGTAGGGAAGAACTCTCTTATCAAGCTGGATAGCGTGTTAACGACCACATTGGGATTCTCAAAATCAACTATTTATGAAGGTACATCAATAGGTGATACAGCCCCATCACTAGAGCGTGATATAAGTAACTTATACGTCTATTGTAACATTATTGAATATACAAGGGTTGGCGACATTGAGGCCCAACTTCTGCGCACATTTCCTCTCTCATCCGTAAGGAAGCAACTAATCAATCGAGAATTTTTTAACACAATGTATCTACCAATCAGCCGAAATTTCATCAATAGAATTGACATATCAATTCATGATGACGCAGGAGAAGTAGTACCGTTCTGTGGTGGTGTTACTGTTTTGACCCTACATATTAGGTCACGAGAATAAGGCTTTACGCTATTGTGACTTCCATAGTCATTCAATAGTCATAATGACAGGCATTTACAGTAGACCATCATATCAGAGCGGTTATCCCGTGTTTGTTGGAGGTAGACGACAAGTTGGAGGAGGCATATTTGGTGCACTAAGACGTATGGTTCTTCCAACACTCAAAAAGTATGGCGTACCAATCATGAAGCGGGTTGGAAGCAGGGCTTTAGATTTTGGTGCAAATGTTGCAGCTGATGCGCTTCAAGGTGAGGATATCGGTGAATCTATGAAAATGCGCGCGCAGCAATCTGCCATAGACGCATTAGATGATTTAACAAAGACGAGACGTACAGTTCGGAAGAAGCGTAGGAAGTCAAGACAAGTTGGATCAGGCCGAGTTACTAAGCAAAGACGCAGGAAAAGTAAAAAGCCGACTAGAGCAGCACGTTCTAAATCTAGACGTCGAGTGAAAACAAGAAAGCGCAAACGAAATTCCACAGCGACTGGAAACAAGTCAAAACGAAGGAAGACAACATATTTGTAGAGCTAATACGATGCAGAGTATCAATTCGGCTTTGTGTTTCTTCGATTCTCCCCCTCATCAGACAGACATCATCTCCTCAACAATTGTAGACATAGTCCCCACAACAAATATCGATGGTAACCAGCAGCCTATTCAGTTTGATATACCTGCCAATCCTCAAGATTATATTGACTGTCAATCCATTGATTTAGAGTTGTGTATACAAATTAAGAAGACTGATGGTACAAATATCGATTCATCCAAGGATAAAGTAGGATTAGAAAATCTTCCTATTGCCAGTCTGTTCTCAGATGTGTATTTAATATTGAATGACAAACAGATTGAAGGAGGGGATCGAGCATATCCATATGTAACATATATACATACAATGACTCAATTTCAAAAGCAAGCTAAACAGTCACATTTGCAAGTTTCTGGGTGGTATGATGATCAGCAAGGGAAATTTGATGATGTCTCAAATACAGGGTTGAAAAGACGAATGGATTTAACAGCGGATTCAAAGGAATTATACTGGAAAGGACCCGTCTATCTTGATTTCCTTCGTCAATCTAGATATCTGCTATCACAGGTTAAAATGCAAATAAAATTTATTCGTGCAAATCCTGAGTTCGCGTTAATGGCTTTTGGAGCTACAAACTATCAAGTCAACATAAGTAATGCCGTGCTCAATGTAAGGCGAGTAACAATGAACCCGTCAGTCATCAACGAGCATGCGACAGGATTGAGGAAAAACAATGCAATATATCCAGTTAATCACAGTGTGTTGACAAACTTCACAATTGGTGCGGGATCATCCTCACATGCCTACCCAAATCTTTTTCTCACTGCAATGCCAAAGGCGGTGTATATCACATTTCTGGAAAATGAGGCATTCATTGGTGCTTTTGAAAAGAATCCATTCAATTTCCAACACTTTAATGTTAGCAAACTAGCACTCTATCAGGATGGGAAATTTGTATCTTGCAAAGCATATGAGCCTAATTTCAAAGATGGCAAATTCGCACGTGAATATGGTTCTATTTTCACCGCCCTCAACATGTTTAATACAGACGATTCAAATGGAATTACAATGGATATGTACAAGAATGGCTACTTCTTCATTATGTACAACCTCACAGCAGATGCAGATCTAGGTGGTGAAAGCGTAGGAGTTACAAAGCCTGGAAATCTACGACTGGAGGTATCATTTGAGTCACCTTTGAAGAAAACAATTACTTGTCTCATTTATGCTATCTATGATAGCAAAGTTGAGATAACAAGAATGAGAGACGTGACTGTCAGCTATCAGAGATGAGTAACTTAAGCAACATAGAAATCTTGAGGAAAATGAGGAAAGCTCATCCCTACTCCAAGACAATATTTCTCAATGTCTTTTCTAGAGATATTTTACCTGATTCAATTCCTTTCTATCCTTGTTCACTTATCATCAATACGGATACCAACAATCTTCCCGGAAAACATTGGATTGCTGTATACATCAATCGTTATAAAGTTGCCGAATATTTTGACTCTCTTAATCAACCTCGTTTACATGATATCGCATTATGGATGAACAGGTTCTCCTGGACTGTTAGGAAAGTGACATCGTTCCCACTTCAAAGTAATACATCTCTAATGTGCGGTGGCTATGTACTCTATTTTGTCAACGAGAGACCATTGAAAAATAACTGTAAAAGTGCTTTAGAACTATTTTCAAAAAACTGTGATAAAAATGATGTAATTCTTACTAAATATGTTGAAACAGTTTTGAAATAAAGTTTTATGTTGTATCATTAACTTGCTCTCTTTTTTTTCTAAACAAGGAATTATAAGGAAAACAAAAACATGCTCATATTTCATTATCTATTCACATATATACAAAAACATGTTCATATTTCATTATCTATCCACATATATACAAAATCTACAATTTGGTTTTCATGAAACATTTTTTCAAATCACATATGATGGGAGGCACATCACTTATGTCTTTAATGCCGGTTATCACAATCTTTCCATTATGGAACACATGAACATGATATGGATGCCAGTTAGTCAATTGAGCTGCTGGAAATAGCTCCACTTCATAAGTTAGATTATGTGATGATGTAACTTTACGGAAATCATAGTGATAGTGTAATTCACATAACACGGTCATTGTCTTCACTTTCCAATCAGATAATGAATCACCAAGTAAATGTTCCAAAGTTAAGTGTAGATATGAGAGATCACCCTCCATGACCCTTCCAATACATTGGATTGTTCCATTTGGAAAGAATAGGATAGTGAGAGATCTATCCTTCCTCTGAATCCTCCATGTTAACATTGAAGGTCTTCCAAGATGTAAGCTCGTTGTCGGCTTCAATTTGCGTTTTATCAGTAACCATTGTTTTCGGTTGGGTATATTCCTCTCGATCTCTAGTAGATTGAGTTTTGACTTTGCTTTTGTAGTTAGCATCCGATTTACAACTTCCAACCGTTTGATGTCCTCCATCTTTAATGAATGACGTTATCTGTGGTAGTATCTCCCTTGTAAAGGTTTCCCATGTGACGTCACTGAAAGGAAAAAATCGATATTCAACATCTTCACGTTTTGGTGAACAGACGTATAGTTTGACTGATGAATCACACTTTATCCATACCTTGTCATCGAGAGGAATCTTGATCCGAGTCTTATGGTTGTCAATGAGATCCGCAAAGTCTTTCAGTGAAGGCAATGAGTCAATACTAATGCAAACGTCACGATGTTTTCGATCACTATTTGCTATTGAAAGACGAAATGCTATTCTTTTAGAATTTGTTATGTGAACGTTTTGAACGTCACTAAGTTTCCATGTTCTAATGTAATGAGGCATGTTCCGAAAGCTATGTTTCAAATTTAGGTTTAATGTTTGCCTAAAGTTTGTTATTTTATTAGCTCAACATATCGGAATGATGTTGAGTACAAATTCTTCACATATTCATTCACATTAGGACTACCTATTTATTAGTAGTCATTTCTACATATCGGAAAGATGTAGAAATTTCAATTTTAGTAAGACTACTTATGTATAGTAAGTGTTGCTACATGTCGGAAGATGCAGCAATCGCAAGATCTATTACAAGTGGAATATTATATTGTTTTTATTTAGACTTATTCTACATCACCTGTGACAGGAAGGCATCTCCTTCTCTTCGACGGTGGGGGAAGACCTAGGCTGTAGTGTCCATATGGTAATGATAAATTTTTATCCAGCCAACAGCGCTTATCCTCCCAAAGTGAAAGACCTCGCTTCCTAAATGATTTTGTGCTAACTATGTGATTTTTTGAATTTATAATTGTCATATCTTCAGTTGTATCATTCTCACTATTATAGACACTCCTATAGTCATCATGTTTCAATTTTTTAACTGCTGCTCTCTGAATTCCTTTTGCACGTTTGATGCTATGATTCGTAGAGTCTAGATATTTCATGGAATACATTTTCGGTTTTAGTAGTATCATTTCCTCAAGCAACTTTCCAGCACACTCATCCTTAAAACAACCTAATATAGCTTTGTTTGTAGTTGAGTATAGTCGGTGATGACTGTCATAGTTTGA
>CAJQUW010011522.1:0-224078 GCA_907163375.1 Prostheceraeus crozeri | reverse complement strand
CCTACATGTGTTATTTAAATTAGGGTTGCGGAGTCGGAGTCCCGGAGTCCTATCATTTTTGCTGGAGTCGGAGTATCAAATGATAGGACTCCGGACTCCGGCTGATAACTAGACTCCAAATATAGCACAAACAAATTATTTATTTTCGTGCATAGCTGACACTGTCTTGATGTCAACTTTCTCCGTCAAACAAAAAGTACATAGACAGCAATGCATGCAAAGCTTGTCATAGTTGAGGGTATGAACCGTGATAGTGAAAAAGGATTGTCTTTTCACTCGGTGATTTAGTGTAGAAGACAAGCCTTCCTAGCCTCGATCACACCTACGCACCTAAGGTCACATCAGACAAAAGTGAAATACTAGTTTGTTTGAAAATATTAACTCTCACCCTACCGTCAATCGTGTGTGATGGCTGCTCCAAAGCGCATAACAGAATCGAATTGTACTCATTTTTTTGGGGGAAGGATGGGGGATTTACCTGCCTTGTAGAGACTGGAGAAAAACCGTGTGAATCACACATCAACAAGATGGAGGGACGCGAGTCGCATGCATCCAACTTGAAGCGACATTTGATAAACTTTCATCGAAAATGATTGATAATTGATGCAGCAATGATCACTGAAGATAGGTTCAGGAAAGCTTATAATGATCTATGATGTAGGTTGCCAGTTTTTTTAATTAAAATAGGCTATATATACTTGCCACCCGGAGTCGGAGTCGGAGACTCCGCATCCCTGATTTAAATCAGCTCTTAGTATTGATGAAGCATGTAACAGAAATTATGAAACTATGTTACTTTGAATTCATGAAGCATGAAAGGACTGTTTGAAATGCACAGAACCTCACCCCTACGGTGTAAGTCCTTCAGAATTTTCCTAGCTCGTAAATTACAATATTCAGGCTCATAAATAATTTTGAAAATATTTCATCTGCATTAGGTTAAATACCAGTCTCTATTAGAAAAATAATATAATCAAAAAGCAGCCAAAAGTTTTCTGGTAAGGTTCGGATTAGCAGTGTCTCTCACTTTGTCATTTTGCAAATAGAATCGAATTTTGAATGCAAAGTTTCGGTTACGTGTTCACGGCAACTCCCCAATTCTTGGTGCCTGGACATCCAAAATTCCGCCGCATGATGAAATATGCAATGGAGTCTGGGTGTAATTGAAAAATTTAGAACTAAAAGTTCATTGCAAAACTTGTCAATATATTCGCAGAACGTCTGCCAAATCTTTAGCAAAATATTCGGTAACTACGTGATCCTAAACTTTAGAATACGAAAAGGCAAAATTTCAATTGCTGCAATCGAGTGCAATTTGTCAACATTTTTAAGTACATAGTTTGCGCGCATTATTGCCATTAAACGTTCCTCCGAGATGCAGTTCCTTGATTATGTCGCATTCCTTCAGTCAATTACACGCAAGTTCCGGAGAAGCACTTTCCAATGTGCTAAAAGTCTTTGATGGATGATTTTTCCACCATTATAATCGCAACTATAGGTCAAATTACATAGGAATGTGAGGAGAAATCTTTTAGTAATTTTTTACAGAAGTAGACGCAGTTCAGTTTCAGTTTCAATGTCCGCCATTTTGAATATTTGACTTTTTCTCGAAAACCCTCGATGGATGATTTTTTTAACCATAATATTCGGAATCTACAGATCAAATTACATAGGAATGTGAGGAGAAATCTTTTAGTAATTTTTTACAGAAGTAGATGCAGTTCAGTTTCAGTTTCAATGTCCGCCATTTTGAATATTTGACTTTTTCTCGAAAACCCTCGATGGATGATTTTTTTAACCATAATATTCGGAATCTACAGATCAAATTTCATAGGAATGTGAGGAGAAATCTTTTATGAAATTTCAAGAATAAAACCGCACTCCCATGACACCGTGTCTCTTAACCAATTCTCATCAGTCAATCGCATTTCGAGTAGCTTACAACATTCCATCATCTCTAGTTTACTGTTTTCAACACATGTATTTGACTTGAGCTATGTTTTGAAAGCTTTTTCACGTAAACTAATACTTGCAAATATTCATCAATTGGATATTCAAAACAAATTACAAGCAAATTACAATTGACATCGAGTTGCTACTTTTTTAGCGTGACTTCGTTTAATGATTAGCAATGATTGACGAAGTTATGAATTTGATTGTGAAGATAGAATCGATAGAAAATCCACGTTTGCGGTTTCTTTCATGCGTATGAGATCATTCATAATTTAATCATTTTAACTCAAATCAATAAGCGAGTAAATATTCATTCCCAATTTCACGAGAAAGCATGCAGGAAAAACAGGGAAGGACAGCGCATTGTCCAATATAATGAAAAGCGAGATGCTAGAAAGCATAGTTCGGCAGCCAGAACGAGTTTCCGCAGGGAGAGAGGCCAAAAATGAGACTTTCACAGGATGATGTACACCTTATGCCTCACTGTAAATCTCTGGATACGAAAATTACATACAAACATATAACAAAATCACATACAATTTGAAACTAACATCTGATACGAGATTCTAGTATGTCTACAGAGATCTGGTATATTTTTCATACCACATCTCACTTACTACGTATGTGATTGGTATGTAGCGATACGAACCATTCTATCTGTGATTGGCTGTTCTACACTGAAGTACGAGTTGTTGGTATGTTTTATATACGAGACCCGATGCAAATTCATCATTATTCGTATGCCTCTCGTATTTATTTGGTATGTGCAGCTTTAAGTATAAATAATATATACTATATAAATAATTATATATAATATATAAGTATAAATAATATATATATATATTACATACTACTGTCAAATAAATTTTTCAGTAATACCAGTCGTGAATATTTTTTGTTTGATAGAGTGATATTTATGTACATTAGATTTATTGTGAATTTTATGCTCCACGAATATGTCGTCGATGCTACTTGTCTAGCAACATAAAATTGGACGTTTAGTTAACTCTACTTTATGACCCAAGTTGATAAACATCATTTCATTTAAACGGTATCTTTAGTGAAATCTTGTTGACTTATATATCTCAAACATAACTATTTTTGCGTTCATGAATTATGTGTTTCTATTTCGGATTGATAACATGCTTAATTTCAAAATTACATAATGCATAATTATGGTTGAATACTCATTGATTATTCATGAAATGCCTTAGACTTAGGTGCATGAAAATCGAATTCAATATTGAAAGTATGACTCTTGAATGTCATTATCTCACTACTTACAGAACAGTAGTATCATTAGTGTGATCTTTATTGACAAAAGTCCTTAAATCAACATACTTTGGACATGATTGATGCTTTCTTTTAACATTCTACTAGTATGGCTTTATTATGTAGAGCATACCACATGTGAAATAACATCCGAAAAGCATATAGATATATACCAAGAGAATACAGAAGTATACTAAAAAATATTTTGGTATGCATCCTTCGTATGTGATTGGTATTGAGCGATTTACAGTGATACTATAAATTTGCGCGTCAGTCGAGTTGTAATTACTTCCTCTTCTTGTCAGACAGGATCAAAGAAAAACATTTGTTAATTTAATGGGTCATCAACCCTCTTAGACCTGAGCCTGGAGCCATATTTTCATATTTTACTTTTTGTGCTGAGGATATATCAACCGCTCATGCCCATGTATAGTCATCATTCTTGGCAATGTGATATTTCATCTCAATTTCTGTTTTTTCTGTCATTTCATTTCTGTGCTTCTCCACGGAATGTTCATGTACAGCATCGTTGTCCTGAGAAAAATGCTCTCGAAGACGCGATTTAATGCAGCGGCTTGTTTCACCTATGTATACGGCATCACATTCCGTACACATGATTTTATAAATCAGATTCTTAGAATAACACCGATTCGCATGCTCTCCGATGCTGCAGGTCTCACAGCTGTCATTGCATGTTAATCTCTGTTTCGGGGGATGAAATATCTTGCGTAGGGATTTACCAGAATCAAAGTATGGTGTCACATATTCCGAGAGAGATGATCTTCGCATTTTTCTCAGGACAACAGTACTGTACATCAACATTTCGTGGAGAAGCACAGCACCTCGTCGCCTGAATCTCACGTTCGCTGGTCGATAGTTCATCGAGGCTTGAGCAATACTCAAAAGAGAAGAGCAGTGGAAGCTCTCTACATCAGTCGCCACGACGGCATGTTGATGAACGGCTGTCATGAACGGCTTGATTTTTCCATATAGCTTGCTCTTAGCCTGTGTGCACCCTGCTGTGAACTGTGAACTCTTTTTAGTCCTTCTATAAATACCTCGCCATTCTCTCTGTTTTTATTGTGCCTTGATAGAGCCGTAAGGCGAAATATTGGCTATTTATCTAATAAACATTTGGTATCCGCTGAATATCTTGCTTTTTTAATCATTACAACCGGATACGTGGAAAAAAGCTCTCTGGATCGTATCAACACGTGCACATGATGGGAAATGACATAAACATATCTTGTGGTAGCTCCACACTTAATATTTCTTGGATGATAGAGAAAACAAAAAAATTTCATTTTTGCTTAAAACTACAATCTGCGCCCCACACGTATTTTTCTTTGATCCTATCTGACAAGAAGTGGAACTAGATAGCACTCGGCAGACGTGTAGATAACTTGGTGGAATACTTTTATATCTGTGGAATCCTCTAAGAATGTCCGTCCGATTCGTCGCTTGATGTTATCTATTTGTCGTCATACGAGTTAGAGAAGATTCGTAATAGGAATAGGTCGTACATCATTCTGTGAAAGTCTAGTTTTCAACCTCGCTCCCTGCAAAAACTGGTGCTGTCTACCGACCGGACTAACAGTTCAACAACTCTAAATTAATGCTTCGTCGGCGTATTCAAACCATGTGGCGCTTGAATAATTCATAAAAAAGGTGTAACTGAAGACAAAATGAATGAAACATTAAATAAGCAAATTAGGTAAATGGAAAGTTAATCCTATTCATAAATTCAATATTACATGTACCTGACATTCGTGAAGGAAGTAGGGTAGCCTCAGATATTCATATCTGGGTTACTATATTGGTACGTGCTTCCTTAATTTAGAAATTTCCAACATGAATTGCCTTGACAATGAAGCAGGAATTGGAAGCAGAAATAGCTATCAATAATATTTTCGTAATATGCTCGTTTACGTATTTTCATGAAACATGAGTAATCTACATCGACGCTATTCTCATAATCAAAGCCTTTACGACCATGATTATCTCTACACGGTTTGAAGAATTTTCGTAACAACTATTTTGCTTCTTCTGTGGGCGAGGCATGTTATGTATTTAGCATTAATTCTTTGCCAGTGAGCTGCTAAGTAAAATGGTTTGTATTGAAGGTATGAAAGGTTCCACATCCAAAGGTCCGGAGAGTCTGTACGAGGTAAGCGTCCGCATAACTATGGCATCTGTTTGAAGCATCAAAGGGGTCCATACAGTGACTTATAAGTTAAAATGAGTTAAAGAAATATGGGCCGGTTAATTGGCCTGCCATTACTAATACCTATAGGCAAGTATACTCACCTTCAGGTACTTACCCATACCGCACTAAATCACTTCTGACCATCCACATATTCATCCAGGAGTCCCCAATATATATATATATATATATATATATATATATATATATATATATATATATATATTTCGGAAATAGCCCAAAGTTATTGAAATTGAAAACAAGATTGTTAGGAGCGCACAACATGTTTCAGCAAATCATTCGCCATCCTCAGGTGAAATCAAGCAAACAAAGTTAAAACAATCTTTAAACACAAAATTACAAGTCATTAGGTCACCGAGATAAAATCACTGAAGTCACAAAATGAAGTGAATTCCGAAGGTCACTTGCATTGGAAGTAGCTACGCAATAAAATACACAATAGAGCCATGGATTACAAATCTAACAGCGTATTAATGGAGCTTGCCATTTCATTCATGATAGTGCTAAAGTCAGACTTCTTTATTATAATTGATTCCAGAAATCTAGGGTTTTCAGTACAGGCAATTATATCGAAATTTTCTTTCTTTGGTGGATGTACATGCATGCTTATTTCGGTTGGTGTTGGATACGCTTTCAGATGTTCGTTGATTCTGGTAGCAAAATGGCGGATAGAGCTGCCCACGTAACACTTTTCACAGTGATCACATGTGTATTTGTACACAAAATTAGACTTTAATTCGGGCACAACTTTATCCTTATTAGAGAAAAAATTGCCAGTTTTCAAGGTTTTAAAAACGGGGCGAACTTTCATGGCAGGCGGTAAAAGCTTATTGATGTCTTTTACACGAGAATGAAGATTTTGTTCACTCTCCGAAATGTGGGGGAAGCTCCATGTTATAAATTTAAAGTCGTCATGAGCGTTTGGTCGAGCAACGTTGGCTTTGTGTCTTCCCTCAACCTTTTCTCGCATGCGCAAAATAGTTCTTTCAGAAAATCCGTTTTTTGAAAAAAGAGCTTGAATAGCAGAAACGGAGTTTTGATAATTATTAGGATGTAATTCAATTTCAAGGCGCGATAAAAGAGTGAATTCATAGCAGCCAAGCGATTGCGTTTGGGAGCATAAGCAGAATTAGGGATGTAAATGCCAGTATTTGTTTCTTTGAGGTGCCAAGCGATATCGAAGGCATTCTCACTTTTTGGCAACTTTGGTATCTAAAAACACAGGACTTTCATTGACTTCTCGCTCCATCGTGAATTTGATATCAGGATGAAGGGTATTCAGAAATTCATGAAAGGCGGAAGCATCGGAGCTTTTGTCAAAAATGCAAAATATGTCATCAACGCAACGTTTATAATAGACAGGGAGAGAACCGTTGAAGTTTTTCATGCGAGTTTCTATCATGTCCATGGCAAAAGAGGCCATAGTTGGGGCAAGACACGATCCCATAGACATTCCATCGGTCTGCACAAATAGCTTGTCATCGAATGAGAAGAGGATGTTCGTGTAGGCTAGCCTCAAAAGTTCACGAAGGGCCTGCTTTCTGATAGGGAGATGATCAATTGTATCCTCAATAGGAATACTCGTGAAAAGATTTTTCACATCGTAGCTAATAAGTTGTGTATTCTCTTAATTTAATCCATTCAGAGAATCCACAAACTCGAAAGTATCTTTGACAGTATGCGTTTTTGGAATGAGAGGTTTGAGAACATTGTCCAACCACTTGGCTAATTTGGAAGGATACGAATTGATCATGTTCAAGATCGGACGATAAGGAGGGTCTTCTTTGTTTTTTTTGGATTTTAGGAAGCCCGTAAAGTCTCGCCGGTTGAGAGCCAACCGGTTTGACAGTCTTAAAGATAGCATCAGAAATTAGGCCCCTCGTTTTCATTTGAGTCAGCCTGCGAATAAATCTATCCTCTTCGAGGATGAACGGATCCTTCTTTGATCGGGCACAACATGAATATGGTTTGAAACGACTGCTGTCACTGAGCAGATTGGTCATTTTTTCAACATAAGAACTGCGTTTGTCAATGACAACGCCATTGCCTTTGTCGAATTTGCTGATGTATAAATGCTTTCTAGAAGATAGGTTTCGATGAATCCGTCCTGCTGAAACATGTTGTGCGCTCCTAGCAATCTTGTTTTCAATTTCAATATTCAATATTCAATATATATATATATATATATATACAATGTGGGCAAAAGTCACTGGACTATTTGTAGCAAACAGTTTACTATTAGTCAAACAACATTAAGCAATGTATACCACGTCATAAATGTTCATAAAACAGTTCATTATTAATCAAACAATATTAAGAAATGAAAACAATATCATAAATGTTCAAATTGAAGTCCGTCAGCTGCAGTACATGAGTCACATATGTCAACAACTCTTCTGCAGTTTTTGACAAACATTCAGATTCTGCCGGATGTTATCAAATGCTAGGACAATCTTTTCCTTCATCTGTTCAATGTTTGGTGGTGACGTTTTAAAGACAAAGTCTAAGACGACTCCTCAAAAGAAGAAGTCCAAAAGCGTGATGTCGGGTGAACGCGAGGGCCATTATAGACCTCCACGTCTTCCTATCCACTTATCCCAGAAAATCGTATCCGAATAATCTCGTGAAAAATGCGGTGGGGTTCCGTCCTGCTGAAACCATAGAGATAAAAAATTTGGAAGCCATTCGAGTTGAGGAACAGCGTAAGTTTGGAGCATCTCCAAATAGTTTTCGCCAGTTACAAATCCTTCAAGGAAAAACGGACCAAGTACTTGACTTGACGATATCGCGCCCCATGCGGTTACGCCAGGTTGATTTAATTGCGTTTCAAATGTGACGTGTGGATTAATTTTGTCGTAGTAAGCACAGTTGTGTCGGCTGATATGACCCGACAACTTAAAATTTGTCTCGTTGGACCATAAAATGGTGTCCAAAAGTTTTGGAGTCTCAGCTATTTGCTGCTTTAAAACTTCACAGAACTGTAGGCGACGGTCACCGTCATCTTTGATCAGGCATGAATTAGCCTGGGCGTGTCGCATTTATATCCCACTTCTTTCAAGATCGTCGTAAAGATCGCCGTTCAATACCTAATTCTGCCGATCTCTATAAAGTTCTCTATAAAAAAACTGAGCGGCAGCAAACTCGTCATCCCTATTTGTAACTGATTTTGGCCTTCCACTACGCGGAGCATCGGTAACTGATCCCGTTGCTTCGAATTTGTCGCGCAATTCGTCTTCCGATTAGGTGGATTGGAATCAAAGTAATGTGGCCACATACGAATAACATCCATCGCATTGCCAGTTTTCCAGTAATGCTTCACAATGTGCTTGCGTTCGCTGTATTGCAAGATAAATGAATGCGACTTGTTGTTCGATTTCACGGTTAAATTTTCACCTCGGGTGAGTAATAGTCTGTTGA
Source organism: Prostheceraeus crozeri (assembly GCA_907163375.1). NCBI lineage: Eukaryota > Metazoa > Platyhelminthes > Polycladida > Euryleptidae > Prostheceraeus > Prostheceraeus crozeri. The sequence goes on along the minus strand of CAJQUW010011522.1, from coordinate 215,212 downwards.
TCTACGTTCCGAGCGCTATGTCACACTGCGCTGAAGTTGTATGCACTGTTTAAGATTGTTTGATTAACAATAAACTGTTTACTATAAATTGTTTGTGGTGAATAATAAAACGCTTGCCACAAATAGTCTTGCAAATTTAGTATAACTGCATTTTGTAATTATTTTTCCTAGATGACTTTGTCTGTCATTTAAATGTTCAAAGGAAGTATTCTGGCACCTGTAGAACATACTAGCAACAAACACTACTCATAAGTTCATCGGACCTCCGTTTTCTCTTTCATGAAAGGTATGCATACCTCAAATACCTACCCATCCAGAGTACGGACTGTGTTTGTTACATCAGACATTTGTTAGTGCTATTTAAATAAGCACCTTATCCAGATTTTGTACAGATGTGCATCTTTCTAGCAATTTTTTTACAATACACTGCATAAGTACAGGGTGCGGCAGAAAAACCAAGTGTTTTTAATTACGCTATATTTCAGTACATATTGGAACAAAATAGAAATAACTTATGTATACATGTTCTTTGGATCATAGCATTTACGTTTTTGTCCATATTGGACATCAATTTCATATTTTTAGAAGTAGATTTTTTAACTTAAAATTATAGATAGCTCTTTCATGCACTTAATGAAATTATATCGGAGAAAAAACCTAAGTGTTTTGAAAACAAAAGCTTTTAACATAATATTCATTTTTTGAAAATACAAATATCATGACAAGCAGAAATAACATCAAAATTACGAATGGAAAATAACATCACTCATGTGATGACCGTTCTCTTTAACGCAACAACGAAGACGCTCTTGAAAGTTAGTTTCGACTCGCTCAAGCATATTGACACCGACTGATGCGATTTGATTCCTTATTGAATTCTTCAATTCATCGAGAGTGCGGGGTTTGTCCTTATAAACTAAGGACTTAAATCAACCCCAAAGAAAGAAATCACAAATCGATAAATCAGGCGAGTGAGGTGGCCATACAATGTCACCAGATTTGGAAATGAGTACATTTGGGAACAGCTCACGAAGAACACTAATTGTTTTTGTAGCAGTATGTGCTGTTGCGCCATCTTGTTGAAACCAGAGAGATCGACGATTGAGACGGCGTCTTCTCAGCTCCGGGATGAGAAACGTTTTCACCATATTGACGTAACACTCAGATGTCACGGTTACCGTAACTCCTCCTTCTTCAAAGAAGTAAGGTCCGATGATGCCAAATCTTCCAACTGCACACCACACGGTCACCTTGGGACTGTGTAAAGGTGCTTCATGAGTAAGCCGGGGATTCTCCGATGACCAGTATCTGCAGTTTTGCTTATTGACAGAGCCATTAAGGTGAAAGTGTGCTTCTACACTCATCGCGATCTTCAAATCCTCATTTTCATAGAGAGCAAGCATGTCCTGTGCAAACTTCAATCGTTGGGGATAATCATTCGTGTTCAGTTCGTTTACTATCGCCATTTTGTATGGATGAAAGTTAAGATCTTCATGCAAAATTCGTCTCATCGTTCGATCACTGATTCCCATTGCAACCGCTTGCCTTCTAACTGACCGGTCCGGACTTCGCTCCACCGCTTCTCTGACTCTGTCAATATTCTGTTGAGTCCGCACTTCACGCATTCGCCCTGGTGGTGTTTTCTTCAATAGCGATTCTTGCGTACGAAGATTATTCACCCATCTTAAGATGGTGTCCCGAGAAGGCACTGAATCATTTCTATTGATATTGAAGTAGCGGCGGAACTCACGCTGGACAGTGGTCACAGATTCATTGCATTTTACGAAAGTGTCGTACACAAAGATGCGATGTTCTAAAGTCCAATCAGTCATTCTCTCAGACTTGTTGCTGTTAATGGTTCTTCAAGTTTGCGTGAACTGTTTTAAAACTGTTAATTTCTAACGTTTATTGACATTCAAGATATCGATTGAATCTTGATCACTATGCATAATAAAGTGAATGTGTTAAAGCTTTTGATCACTATGCATAATAAAGTGAATGTGTTAAAAGCTTTTGTTTTCAAAGCACTTAGGTTCTTACTGTAACATCGTTTCATTAAGTGCATAAAAGGGGAAAATGACGATAATTATTAAGTTAAAAAAACTGCTACAAAAAATAATAAATTGTGGTCCAATGTGGACAAAAACGTAAATGCTATGACCTAAAGAACACATTGACATCAGTTATTTCTATTTTATTTCTAAATGTAATGAGATACAGCGAAATTAAAACACTTGGTTTTTCTGCCGCACCCTGTAGCTATTTTCTGGTCTGAACCTATAATTGACAAAGAATAATGCAATTCAGAAAACTTTTCGGACCCTTGTTATGCGATCACCTTCCTACGGACTATTTTGTCAAGCAGTGAAGAAGTTCCGACCAATTATCAACCCTTCCATGCACTTTGTGGCCTTTTGACAACATTTCAACCCGCATCTTTTGCGACATCATTGCGCAACAAATATGGGCAAGAAATTGCTGCCAAAAAAGGAGAGATTAATGCTATTCTAAAGGCACCCTTCACAACCTGGTACGACGCCCAGAGCGCCCGCAAATTGTATTTGAAAAAATATTTTTTCGAAATAATATTTGAAAATTATTCATGCATGAAAGGGTTTGGCATGAAGTTCAATGATATGAAGATTCTGTTCTCATTACCAAATTTCAATTGTCATTCCTGTGTGCAAGTTTTCATTTAGAGAAATAGGATTTATCGAACTCATCAAGCTGTGTCTTCAATGCACGTTGTAAACTAGTAATGAGATCTTTGAGGTCAGAAGTGATGATGTGATAATTTTAAATAGTATATTTAAGTACTCACTTCAAATTGATGCTGCAAATAAAAGTTAATAATAACTTAATAATTAAGTTATTAATTCTTAATAATGCAAAAAGAGTCACTTATGCGTAAGTCAAAGCTGTGAAGTCTGCCTCTTAGTCTCAGTTCCAAATTTCTCATTTCAAATTGAAAACAAACTCAACTGTTTTGTTATTAAGTAGAGTTTTCTAAGAAATATTTGAGTACGATTTACCCTTGAAAGGTGACTTTATCACCCAGATGACTTCCTAGCAATTTCGGAAAGGAATTATAGCCAGCAGTATCAAATTTCATCTGATTGGCAACATTGCTTGACACCTTTGAAATCACATCTTCTCTCATTAAAAATTTCACCCACCTCTTCAACCAACCTCTTCATACCTATTTAGAGAACTCAGGAATTCATGAAATATGATTTCATTTTTAGCACTAGCACAATTTCAACCACGGGGATATTTCATCAGCACTAAAAAAGGAGGAAGATTCCATTAACTAGTGGCAATCTTGTTGTTGATCTTTTTAAATTTAACTCCGTCACCAAAGTGCAGTAATTACGTCATCGCTTTTTTGACATTTTGAACCCCCAAGCTTGAACACCTTCCTCAGACCCCCACCGATTCGCGCATGCATCTATGAGTCATCCTTGTTCAGAGTTCACCTTAACTGGCGCTATATGATGCACGCGGTGGTCAAAATATAACAACTGCACATTCTTTTGAGGGGACAAAGTCAAGTCTTTGTCACAGATACGTGGACCACATGCTGGATCATTTTCCTGCTTGTTTTCTTCTTTGAGGGAACAACTGAAAACGTCCAGTAAGATGAACAGACATCGACACAGGACTGTGAGAGGACAGGAGGTACAAAACATTATGGCAAATGAATCCGTTTGACAAGACAATGGCAAGGAAGCGTGAGATGCCGATACGACGATGCAGAACAAGAACACGCTCGACCTGCGTCACTAAACGGTTTCTAGATTACGCATCGTCCGTTTTCCCTTACATAACTTTTCCTTAACAAGACCATCTTCGGTATTCTTTGAAGAGATACCATCGCATCATTCCTGTCATTGCAGTAATTGTCTTTATGAAGTGTCCGAGGACGGAAATAACCGCCACTATGTAGGGTCACGCTTTTGACATGCAAGGGCCGCTTACACCAGCATGACAACGGTAACCAAAAAATCGAAACGATTTTATCTCGGCTCAACGATTATAATGAACGGCAGCAGCTACGTTGCACACACAGAGCGATTTTGTTTCAATTTGTCGCTAAATATGTAGTTATCGTTATCGGTCTAATGTCAGCGCGTTTTTAGTGTTGAAAATCTTTAGGGGCCGAATACACCCATGCTTGCTATAGAATAGCCTGACTCCGTTATTTCCAACAGAATAACATTAAAAAAATAGATTTTTAAGTATTGCAAACAGTCTGGCGTGCTTGACCGATTTGCTGTTAAAGATAATGAAAACGTCATGATAACCTACGTTATTGTCACAGATAAACAAACAACAGTCTCTCATAGAAATAGACTGATTGCTGATCTCAAGTTGACTAAAATGGAAATTGACTCCCCGTCACGACACAGTCGTGGGAACTAAGTTGGTGCCTGAATCATCAGTCAAAACTTGAAATTACACATGCGTATTCGACATGCAAATTACACATGCTGTTACCTATTGTAGTCCAACTAGCTTGAGCAAAGAGTAAATTTGGATTTCTATGTATAAGTCTGTCGGTTGAACTAAATGCTGAAAAAAGGAACTCCTGTTGAATAGATGATAAACCGATTCATAGCATATCACAATTAACGCTGATCTGACGAGCTCACAGAATTACCGTAGATAGTTTAACCGTATCACTTTTCTAGAAATGCAAACTGATTCAAAACGATGGCACATGCAGGAACTTAATAAGTGGTCAAAATGAAAATTTTATACCTTGAAGAGATAGGAAAAATAGTCGTGCGCCGCTTGTAGATTCCTGTGAATTCCTTCAAAATGCTCCGATCGCTACGATTCTTTCAAATTTGAAGAATTCATCAGATCATTGCACAAAAGTTTCCACGATAATGTGGGGCCCTCCGATCATTATTAAAAAAGTTAGCAGGCGCATGAAAAAAAGTTCACAAACTTCTCTGTAGAACTTGACATCGACTGTGTCTCTTTGCTGTGTGATCCGGTTGATAACAGTCACTGAAACTTCATGCAATTGGGCGTGTTGAATGTTGAACTGGTTGCTCATTGTTCGATTGCTATGGTATTATGTCAGCAGATTGTGCCAATTCATTAACGTTGCATGTTCCAATGTTTCCTTTCTAGTCAAACAGAAGAAGAGACGAACTGTCGAATTCTGTGGACAAGCTGGTATGGCCTGCTAGAAACTAAAACAATAACCAAGAATGACATAAATGTATCACACACGCAGGGGATACGGAAGCCGTCGTGTCGGAATACAATAGAAACAATTGAAGTTGAAATATGAATTTTCTGTCTCACATTTACCATCTGCCACGTAATTTACAAAGTCAATAAACAAACCGTGTTGTGCTTAAAAGAAATTCCGTGAAAATTATTTTTGTGATCAGCAGTTTATCTGTGAAAATAACAACAGTTATCATGACGTTTTCATTGGGGCTGTTCATCAATTGGAATTTTACCGGCAGAATAATTAAATCGGTTTAATTTTCTGCCGGCAGAATTTTAGTTAATGAAAAGCCCATTATATTTAACAGCAGATCGGTCAAGCTATCGGTAATGAGGAATGTTGGATTTCTGCCTGATGATGCAATCATAAACATAAAAATGGCAAATCTCATTTTGAGCTTTCAAATGTATGCTGGATCAATGTGTTATTGAGTGTATGAAACTCGGGAGCACATGGAGCTACATAAACGAATGGGCTTTTGCAATGTTTGAGGCTCTGTAACTTGCAAGACGACTGAAAGTACAACTTGGTTTTACTGATGTTGGGTGACAATCTACATATTAAAAATAATAAGAAGTTCGTTCGCGAATTTAGGAAGAAAATGTCAATAGCTCTCGAACCATGTAGCTTGTTGTCTTCATTAATCCTATCCATACCAGATAGGCATTGAAGGACGTCGAATCCCTCGGTGCTGATTCGCACTTCCTCCTTAATTTTTAGAGTATTATACCGAATAAGAAGAAATTCACACTACATTCGTGTGTGAGCTATCTGAAGGTGGTAATTGGTGATCTAGCTCGCTCGTCTTCGTTACATATATAGCATTTCAAAATCACTAACTTTGACATGTTTTGATACACACCAAATGATGCTCGCATCAAAAATGCGACAGGGGAAGTACCGATTCGCCCCCTCCACCTCAGTGTTGATAGGGTTCAGCTGTGGAATATTCATGGTCTTCATTGCATTGACGCTGGCGCCCATTCCTTTTCATTGATGTTTTTAACTTATTATAAACAAGCTTCTGTAATCCAGTAAATCAAAATTTTTGCATGTGAACAAATTTCAATCAAATCCTGTGTTTGCCATTTTTGCTTTGCCTTGTCTTATAGGTTTATTGTTAAATTGACATCCGATTTTGACAGAAGTGGAAAATATTCGTTTTGAACAACTAATGAATCATTTAAGACATTCGACCAACATACATCCGGTATTTGATGAATGAGGGAATGCTGTGATCACTTTTAGAGTATTCTACATGATAAGTTTAAACAGGAAAATTTGCGTAAATTGCCAGTAATATTGGCATGCACTGTCGAACATGATTTGTAGAGCCAACCAATTTCAGCTCAACGGGCTGCAGGAAACACTTTTTCGGATTTCAACACGTTCACAATTGAGCTATACTACTATTCAACAAGCATTTTACAAGTTGATTATTTTCATCAAGAACTTCATTTAGATTTTTAGAAGTACAATGTGTGATAAGATAATTGATCCTATTTTTCCATGAATGTTGGATCTCCTGTGGTAATGTTATGACTTGGAATCCTATCTTTGTGATTTTTAGTGCAAACGCATGTCACAGCTACCATAGTTTTAACCCTCAGAAGCCTTGGAGATCCGCTAGATTCCCCCCCAAATCTCAGAGGGTGTAGAAATTCTCATGCAAAACTGTTTATTATCATATGAAAAATGATTATATACACAAGCATGTTTTATGAAGCATGTTTGCTAATGTTTGCATCATCCTCATGTATGTGTGATGTGCCATTGAATTGCAAAATGCGAATATTTTGCTCTCGCACATGATCGCGCCTACATGAACATTTCAGCATGAATCATTGTTCAATATGAATGCCATCATTATATTCATAGTTCGACAACAAAAGAGGACTGCTGACAAAGCTTTCATCGCATAAATTGATGAGTTTCAGATCTCCATATCTGTTTTGAGGATCAATATATGGCGACTATGGCTCCGGATAGGCCTATTTCCGATATGCATGGATGAATTTAGAATAATGGGCAGATGGGAAGGATTTACGAAATTTTAATAAAATTAATCTGAGGCTTCGCTGTAGCAGTACACGACGTGAAGTCGCTTCCTAACACAACCGATATTGTGCCAAATCTAGTTGACTTATAATAGTACCATATTTTCGTATATGTTTAATACCAAGGCTGAACGACACTGAACCACACTAGGTGACATGCCACGCTCAATCACGCGTAATTACACATGACCCTAAACATCCGTGGCTATGCGGGATATTGTTGCAATATCTGTTATATAGTTAAGTTTATATAGACTTTACGTCTCATGTGTCTGCATGTATCAGATACTAAACAATGTGATAGGACCTCAATTTCATGCTCAGGGAAGACAGAACATGCTTAGCGGTTCATCCGTGGTTCAAGCGGCAGCGCAGACAACCGTAGACGACGCGCAAACTATAAACGCTCTCCCGCGTGTATTCATAAACATTTCCCATGTTTTAACAGCATCAGATCAAGTCTGCCGTACCAAGCAAGAACACCGTATGAACCATTTTGAAACGTTTTCAGGAGAGCTAAAAACGCGTTTGAGCTCACACATTTTAGACAAGCTAAGTTATTCATATTATAAGTGATCTCTAATTTGAAAAACAATCAAGACTCATCATCTTCAGTGCCATAATTGCCTTTTATTCGATTTACTCTTCATGGATGTTGAAAGTATGTTCTTCGTTGGTAAATCATAAATCTCAGTTTGAGTGCCACCACGCAAAAACACCATATGTTTCTACTTATTACCTCTCGAGTGATGTGCTTGTATTTTAAGCTGATTTCATGGCATAAAACTGTGCTAATGCTCTCAAGTATGATAGAACTAACCTTGATGAACACCATTTCGATGTAATTGTACACCTAGGTCTACATGTGAGATAGGCCTATCAGAAAATGTTGAACATGTACATTTACGATTTTCATTTGACTTTATGCATCATGTCACGTCATACTCATTCTTCGTAGAGTCTTAAATCTTTAGTGTTAATACACAGCCCATGAAATTATGTGACATCTGTCATTAACCATGTAATGCCTTGTGTAAATACATGTAGGCTATAACTGAGTCTCATATTTCAAACACATGAGCATTATTTGCATGTAAGACAACAAAACAAGCAACGGAATGTATAAGTATCTAATTTTACATCGGGCATACCTGATTAGTATCAAAACAACGAAACAAAACATATGCGACACAAAATATGTGATATGAAAGTGTGGCACTTAATTAGCAGATTACGGTACGTACATGTACATGTATGTCGAGTTGAATGACATGCACATGTGCCATGGATTTGAAATTGCCATACATGTAGTTCTATTAATCCAAATACAAAAATCTCAGTACATATTATTCTGTGCCTTGTCTCTGCATTGAAGAAGGTCGGGGCTTCTCTCTGATTCCGGCTGGTTCCTCCAATAACTGCGTCTCTGGACCGGAATGAAAGGCAACAGGGACGCATTCAGTTTATCCTTCTTCTGTTTTGCGATTCCTCTTGGTCGCATTCTTGGTGGAGGTTCCTGTTGAATGGCTCTGAAAAGCATTTTTTGAAAAAAAATCTGAAGAACCACGCAGAACTTTGAAGGCTGAGATGTCCTTCAAGTAGGGTCGATTTTCTGCCGGTTTTCGTAGCTGCTGTGGAGTAGACGAGGAGGACTGCGCGATACATTGAGTCAAGGAGGCGGAAGACGCTTGATCAGAGCATGTGGGCGGTTCATTCTCTGATTGATCCTCTACATTCTCTGATTGCTCCGTCAGGAGAAGGGCGAACTCTTCAGCTGAAAGCCTGAAAAAGAAATAATCAACTGATGAAATGTTATTTATCGTTATTCAGAAATGAATACAAGTATGCAGTATGTAGTCTATGCGAACTTGCGAGATTTTTGCTCAAGCAGTGCAACACAATGTCAACTTGATCACAATTTTCATGTCCTCGGAGAAAATAAGTAAAATCGAGTCTTATGACAAAAGCATCAAGTATATCACATATGATACATCCCCAAAGCCACAGAGCCATTAGAGCATCTGTCGCAGTGATCGTCGGGTTAGCGATCTCAACTGCCTATCCTCGCCTGAGGAGTTCGATTCCCATTCGCAGCAAGCTGCTATTTTCTTATTTTGGTGTAGAACGTTCTCATTAAACCAAAATATTTTCATAATAGTTTTTGCGCCCGTTACTTTTCAGCTTCTAATTACTACATATTCGATACATGAACAATATGCATATTACTATCTGTTACGCACCTACTCAAAAATATTATCAAGGGCTTTCAGTCTATATGTTACAATGGCTTTTCTTTATGTCGTATGTTAACTAGAATTATACAACCGTAACATAAATTGTCTCTTCTAATACAAATTTCATACAGCAGATTATCTGAATGTCATTACGTTATAGCTCTTTACTGTAAAATCTTGCAAAAAGAGTAGCATACAGTACGTATAATGAATGCAACTTACTTTTTTCTCGATGATCGCTTCATTTCAGGAGAAGATGGACACCAAGAAAAAGTGCGAATGAAAACAAGTTTTGAAACATGTCAAACACCAACATTAATTAATAAATCGTTTGAAACACCGAACGAAGTATTCTTATTATTCCAGGATTGATATAATTTCATAAAGACGTGTCTAGGCGAATATTCCTAAGACAAATAAACGACTGTTAGGTGACTCATTACACGGTGTTCTTGCTTGGTAATCCGATGCGATTTTTAGCAACATTACCACAGTGCCACAAAACAGTAGTTTTTCATGCTGAATTGATTTGAATTAGAGTCCAATGCTCTGAGTAGGAATAAAGTGGTCCATGATGAACCCGAAATTGAAAAAAATCGATTTTGAAAAATTTGGACATCCGGTGTTCTTGCTTGGTACGGCAGAAGTGATTTCTAACTCTTAGTGCAGCACGTATGCACGCGGGTAGAAGAATAGAATGTCCTTAACCACGGATGTTTGGGGTGTTCCGCAATTGCGCGTGAATCACGCTTGGCATGTCACCTAGTGCACTTAACGGACCAATCGTATCGATCTTCTACAAGTAAACATCACTGTTTTACTAAAAATCAACTTTCCCAATATTTTGATAACAATTTAAGCAAGAAATATGAGAGCCTGTAAAAGGGTCCACAGGACCCCCCTAAGGTTTCATAGGGTATGAAAAAGTTAAGATCTCTGGGGTTTAAAAAATATTTCATCTTTGAAAAGCAGCAGACCCCTTGCATTACCCTTGTTCGCCCGGCCTCTCGTCCCGTTCTCGTCTGACGAACGATGGAGAGACATTGAACCCCGGACGAAAGGTCTCGCGACTACATATTTCATCAACTACATAACTTACTTTCAATATTATATCTTTTCCAAAATTATATCCCAATTATTATTTAATTGACCCTTTCCATACCGGGCTCTCACCAGTTTTCTGCTTTTTATTAAAAAGTCTCATACACTTTCAGATGTGTCTAGTCTGTAATATGCCCTGCATCTCAATGTTCTCCCGTTAAAATTGATTACAATCAACTAAATGACGACACATGGAAATCGTCAACACTTTTGAAGTGTACCTGGTCTGTCCCAGCGAGGGTAATGTTCATAATTCGGGATTTTAAATGGTTTCTTTGCGGACAATGTAGTTGTATCGCAGTCAAATTTGAATTTGTAGAATGTGTTGGATTGCTAAAAAATGAATGGGATCATTCAAAGAAGGAAGCGAATCCTCGTTTATGAGAAAGCTATCCGCTTCAGATATCTATACTTTGTTATGATCGTTGATGTACGTGTATTGAGAATGACATGATAGACATTCATACAACGATCCACCTTCGTTGTCAGTGTAGAGTTTCCTGTTTGACGTAGTTAAATGACTGTCCCGCTATACATGTAGAATGTTGCCAGAATCTTGTCAGATGCAGCAGGACATGAGCTATCGGTACCAGTTATGTATGTCTTCTGCTTTACTCGCATTACTTTTATATCGTCAGCGTGGCCTAGTGAAGAAGGTGCGAGCTCGTCTCCACCGCGGACTTCGGTTCGATTTCTGGGTCAGGAGAGTGCTGTCGGGGAATCGAGGGCATACATGTCATTCTTTGTAGATACTTCATATACTACGACCTTTTGCTATCAACGTGCATGTATGGCATACGACACTACCTTGAGAGACCGCGAAAGTGCCTGGGTAAAAGTGATGAAGTTTATACCTATATTCCTCATATTCCGATTTATTAAATTCATCAGAATGAAAACTATGCAGCAAACTTAGCAGGTAATTTGATTATCCTATGCAGGTAAATATTTTCAAAAATGCAAATTAATTGAAACGCTTTAGGAAGGTGAAAACTGATATGTGATCCCTTTCGTTTCCTTGGATATAATTTGAAAGTTGAGAAATATTCTGATAAAGCTTATGAACCAGCAGGTGTGTTCCAACTATTCATTCTATTCAAGTGTTGTGTCTAAACTTCAGCATCCCTTGAGCTATGCAAATGTAATATGAAACCGCAGAGATGGAATTCCTGTTCTCTGTCTGTCTGAGTAAAGGACGAAAATGCAAACTTATTTATTCTTTAGTTCTGCGACCAGGGCTGGCCGGTAAAAACCACCCTAGTTTTTACCACCTGGTAAAGACCGGTAAAAACCTGGTAAAAATCACCAGCTTTGTCACAATTTTTCGGCTAAAACTGTTTTTCCAGCATTACTACTTGAGTTTTTTGGGCACTAAAGGATCATCGTCACTCCTTTCTTTATTGATGTACGCTAGTCGCAATAAGTTCATTTTACTTTTTCACCATTTGATAAACATTTAGGCCTGTATTTTAACAATTCAAACCTTATTAATATGATATTTCAATCGAGAATATATTCCAGAGGTGTAAGAATTTGAATTATTATAAAAAATATTGTTATAAAGCTGTTGTGCATTCTTCTAAGCGTGCACGCATTTTGTTGCTTTACGAATTCCATTCATTGTAAGATGCAACAGACGTCCATGCTGGAAGGAAATCACTTGGCTCTATATAAAAGATCAAAAACAGGCATTCCATGAAGCTGGGAGGGCAAGAAAAAGTAGAAATCTGGCCTCGGATTTCTGTGATTAACCTCCCTGCTGATCTCATATAGAGCAGCTTCTCTTCTAAATCTGTGGCAAATGTCTGATACCCATTGTGATTACACGAATATTACTATGAAATTTATTCTGCACTCCCACAAGGACTAGATTAAAAAATTTGTCCTTGAACATTTCTCATGTCATGGTAATTTGCCCTCACATATTTAGAGGACAAAGTCATGTTAAATGAATTTAATACCGAAAGTAAAGTTTAGATTTGAGCTCAAAATATAGAAAATTCAAAACTTTAAACAGACTTGTATATCACAATAATGTCACAATTGTTTGTCGCTCTCAGATTCTATCAACAAGATCAATTTTGCAGCTTACTGGAAATGTTCTTTTGTTGAGATTTTAACGGAAGCTGTTCAGACATACATTATACCTCACTTTATCAAGATTGCTGGTGCGAACTATGTTATCTAATTATTATTTGTTCATGCAAATCAAGATTTTCTGCTCAAATCACAAGGATTAGTACATTAAGTATGTTTCTAAAAAGTAGAAATGCATTCTAAGTGACTGTTGCACATTGCTTGATTTGGGAGCTGACATTTTCCGGTGCAGAGACTTTTTGATTGTGTTTTCTCAGCGTTCATGAGACCTGGGTTCAAATCTAGATCTGATGAAATCTAAGCTACTATTAAAATACACTCTACATTCTTGCTGAACACTCAACACAGAAGAATGACAGTGGGATTATTGAAGCTCTTCGACATGAAGAAAGTGGTTTGCTTAATTCAGTTCTATGTATAAACCAGTTTTATTCATATATTTATTTTCATCGATTCATTTGATGATAATTCTGGGAGTATCTAACAACTTCTGTTACATGAACCAAAGAGCTAAAATGGTGCTGAAGTCTACATTTGTTCTTAAATCACAAGAAAAGGGCAGATCAATCGTAAAGAAAGACAACATCGTTTGTCGATTGTTATAAAAACATATCATGTGGTTATATCACAGAATGAATGTCATGTTTTGGAAGATAAGAGTTGCAAACTGCAAACCCGCATGCATCATAATACTCAAACCCTAACTTGCTGTCGATCATTTCGTGAAGAAATAGACTGAATTTTCGGAATTTTAGTTTTAGCCGGTTGTTACCAGTTTTTGCCATTTTTTGCCGATTTTTACCGGGTTTTTACCACTTAGTGGCAAAAACCAGTTTCAGCCGGAAAAAAGCGAACCCTGTCTACAACAGGTGTGAATAATTGATCCTTACAGTTCAATCCATCTTCATCGGACTCTGAGGCACATGTAGATCCTACATGGATTAGCCTATTCTCTCATCAATTCTTAGACTACAGTGGCGAATGACATAAAATTCAAAATGTCTAGTATATCACTCCGATGACACTAGCATAGTAATAGCAGATCTTAGAGAATATTGGAGTTAATTAATGACTTACCACAGCTAAAAAAACGTTATCGATCCGTTGACAGGGTTCGTGATGAGCTAAGTGGAATCTAGTAGCTGCTTGTGGAACAAAGACGACAAAATGCTCTTTTTTGCATTCAAAATCATTGACCTTTTTAGTTAGAGGTCAGATTAGTTGCAACTATAAAGACCGCTATGAACCATAGTACAAATTACAACAAGAGAAAATCTAGTCACTGCACCAAAGCTAGTTCATCACCAAATACAGACAAATTTTGTTGTTTTTGAAGTGAGGACTTGATTTTTCCTGTTGGTTCCATAGTCTTAATGAAATGTTCGGCATAGCCTAAAGCATCTGCATCTCAAAGATAAAGTCAATCGGTGTCAGGTTAAGTTACAGGAGGGAGTTATGTGCAAAAGGCCTACATATGAAAGAATTTCCGAGTTCTGAATCTTTTAACTTTTGAGGGGCCTTATAAAAAAGTCTGTGCTGTCAATGCATCAAATGGTTGACTGACTTTCCTTATTGGCTAGATGTACTGCTCGTATCTTGCATTCTCACATCAGGACCGACTTTTGTAAAGATATTTTCCTATTATCAAATCACGACAGACAGTATGAAAAGTCCTTCTACCAGCCCTTGCAAGATCTCAGCTTGCAGGTATTCCAATCACAGGGCCATTAAACAATTCTGCTTCCAATCAGTCGTTCTATACGACTGAGTGCGAAACTCTGTTCAGAACAGCAGCACTGTGACCACTAAGATCGTGTACATGAACACAACATAAAAGGAGTGTATAATTAATTTGAAATTTGACTTTCAAATTTCAAACATGAATACATAATAAGCAGGTGATTTCAGATTCAAAAACTTTCCAATTGTGAATCATCATCATCGTCTTCACTAGCCGTTGTTGCCCCACCGCTGAGCAAATGCCTCGTCATTCCTCCTCCATCGAATGCGATCTTCTGCCAGTCTCCTCGAGTTGTCGCCGACTTCGTGTATCTCTCCACCTTGCCAATGGTCGGCCACGTTTCCTTGTTTCTTCTCCCAGTGTCCTCTCCGTCAGCGTATTAATCCATCTTTCGTCCTTGGGTTTCATCACGTGACCAGTCTATCGCCATTTCGATTGTCTAACTGTTCTTATAATGTCTCGAACTTTTGTTTCAAAAGTTCGAATCCACAATGTTTTCTTCTTGATGTTTTTCTTTAATGCTCTTTCTTGAATCCACACAATCATTTTGTTTCGAATCCACATGTTTGTTTTTCGGTCTCTTTTTGTAATTCCCAACATCAATCTTTCCATGGCTCTTCGTGTCACCAATAACTTTTGTTCCATTTTCTTAGTTAGTGTCCACGTTTCACATCCGAAGTTTTCGAAAGTTTATCCATCCTTGTTGACATTGTTTACTTATTTCTGGTATGATGTTGTTATTGAGTCAAACGTCTTGGCATAAGTAGACGTACTGGTCTGCCTCCTTGATTTCTTCGTCTTTTAGGATAACCCGCTTTTTGGTAGCAAAATTGTTGCTCATTACCTTAGTCTTCGTTATATTAATTTTTAGACCGCTTTTTGCGCTAACCGTGTTCAGTCGGCTTAACATTTCTTGGATCTCGTCACCGGTATTTGCAATAAGGACTATATAAGTCATAAGTCATAAATGTTTATTATGAAGTATACAGAAAACGCAAAGCGACGGCCGCAAGGGCACTTACAAGCAAGCGTTGATAACACGTGTAACATACATGTATGCATACGCAAAGTTTAGCATCAATGAAAAAATACATGAGATATATATTTACAAATTTACCGAGTGATCATGATGTACATGCACATCATACACCGTCATAAACAAATTATATGAGACCTACATATTTACAAATTTTCAGAGTCATCATGATGTACATCATATACCATATACAAAATACGTGAGATCTAGAGGGTCTACATTTACAAATTTGAAGAGTGATGATCACGACATGATAAGAGTTCATTGGATGGGAGTCCTCACATGGAGCAAAAGAACGTAAATGCTTAACATCTAATACAAGAATGAATGTAGCAAAATCATCAATACAACATTTACACTTTAATGATCATGGTCACAATATATAAAAAATCATCTTCAATATAGTGATATAACTACGACATCTGTACTACCACAGAAAATGTAGCACGAGGCGAAGCCGAGTGCTACATCTTTCTATGGTAGTACAGATGGAGTAGTTATATCACTATTATCAAACGATCAAGAAATGTCAATGAACTCTATGGACCAGTGACGATATAGACAATCTGCTAAGAACACAAACGTGGTTGGCTTTCCATGGCATCCAAAGTCCTAGTAGATAGCCTATCCAATATTGATGTCATGCATTTCCATAGAAATTAACAATACCATAGAAAGTACTATTATCTACTTCTATGTGCAATTCCTTCATTCGAATTTCAAGTGAACCGATATTTAACTGGCATTTGCATGAGATGTAGCCTTATTATCTATACCCAAGATATCATCTAAGCTTACTTGCAATTTGGGTGCATTGTAGGGTAAAAAAATGTAGCACGGTAGCCCATTGGATTACATGTATTTTGATTCATAGAAATTCCGTTCTACATTAGAAAATGTAGAACGCATAGTTCAACATAGTGGAGATAGGAAGGGAGTTTGATAATATGGAATATAGGTATGTATCTAAATAAAATTTACCATCACTTATCATATCATCTGCAAATTTCAGGTGATTCAGTTTTCTACCGTTTAGTTTTTTATTCAGTTTTTTATCCCGAAAGTCATTGCAGTTTTGCTTTCGGAATGTTTTCTAACGTGGATGCAAATAATTTCGGAGATAAGGGATCGCGAAGTTATTTAGATGGCTTAAGAAGGGACCGCGAAGTTATTTCGCACATTACTTCATTGTAAGTTGCTTGAAGTGTTTCAATGAGAGTCTTCTCAACTCATTGTTCTTTCACAGCTTCCATCACGGATGCAATCGTGAATATCTGTATATCAATAGGAAGAATCCTTTCTGTAATCTCAATTTATTTCATCAAGAATATGCATTAGAAGTGCTTATATACCAAAATCAGCCAAAATGTTCCAAACATTCAAATTTTAAAATAGACTTCATGCCAAAAGTATTGTACCAAATTTATCATCCTTCTGTCAAAAGTAGAATGAATCAGGTGGCCATAGCTTGCTTGGTTTAACCCTATCCATACCGGGCTCTGAAGCGCATCGCCATCCCGGGGGGGGGGGCGATTTGGCCCCCCTCCTTAACTTCCTAAATACTGCTCCGTTGTACATGAAATTTAGGGTAGAATATTCTGCGTGTGATCTTTCTAACGGTGGTATCTGTTTTTTCTAATTCGTAAATCTTGATGCTTTAAATGGCGATTTAAAATTTGAACCTCAAAATTAAGCGGATCTTTTTATGTTTTTTTCTCATCGACTGCAAACATAGATTCAGTGCTTTTAGTTCAATGACGTTAGTGACACATACAATTAATGATCAGAAGAATGATGCTATTTGATGCTTTAAACTTGTTTGTCTACACATCATGAATTTAAATTCAAAATTTGAATATGCAGAAGTTGAATATTCAAAAATAAATCATAAGCAGAAAAGGGAAAGTTTTCACTCAAAATTGACTGCTTTTATTCATCTGTAGAAACAATTTAAGAGGTCTTGCTACCTTCCAATAATGTAATTAAGACTAATAATGACACTGAATAAGCAGAGGTTTTCAAAATAATATGAACGAACACTACTTAGTTGCAACTTAGGTGAGTCATTTCTACTGAAAAGCAAATAAGTTGTATTTACATGACATTCAAGTTTGGATGACTCTTATCGCCTGGGTCAATTAAGTCTGGATCAATCGGTTCAGTTTTAAAAGCTCAACAGCAAAAATGCGACAGGGGGCCGAACCCCCCCCCCCCGGGATGGATAGGGTTAAAAGATATTCAAAAGACTCGCCAGGGGGATGGCACACACCCACCGGTGGGGCGAGGACTAGGTAATGTTTTGGTCATTCCTCCTTTACGCTAGGACATTTCAAGGAATCATCTTTTCTAGTTGATTGTTTGATCTTCCATGGAAATCAGGTCTGATGACATTTGGTTAATTATGGCAACACATCGGTGCCATTCATGTGCGTCAGACTTGTGTGGCGATCACAACTACGCAAAGGCGGTTACAATTACTGTATACACGTAATTAACCATTGCAATCAATTGCATTTTCTGACGAGCAATTTATAATCGCAATCAAATAATTTTCAGCCATGTAATTGGGATGTAATTGCAATTGCTTTACGGTGCAAGCTGATCACCAGCGCGCAGTTTAAATTGCCTTACTGTCCTCGTCGATAATGCGTCCAAAATATTTACATGTATATAAAGTATTTACCCGGTGGACAGCTACCGGCAATCTTTTTCAAAGCATTTAGTCATTTTCAAAGGCACTAAGCACCCCTTTTTTTAAAGCCGAAATTTCAAAGTAAAATTAAGGTACAGTCAAAACCCAATGTTCTGATCACCTTGACTTAACCTCCATTTGTTTGTACATTCATTTTACCTTTGATATATTTGGAATCTCGGCTTTGAAAGGGGAGTTCTCAATTCTTTTGAAACAATACTAAATTGAATTACCTCCCGTGTGCTGTCATCAATTTTTCAGAGAAACTTACTACGGGACTTATTGTCAAAGTCTAAACATACTGCTGGTGTTACGATATTCTTCCCTGTAATTGCTGAACGTAAAATATAAATCAGAAAACTACCATAGCTTTATTTCCTCTCGGAAAGTGAGAGGCACATGAACTCTCCAAGAAGCCACGGTTTAGATCTTCAAATCACTTAAAACCTTTGCAGAAAAGTAATTGCAAGCGTAATAAAGTCTCCTGGAATCCACACGTTTCGATATCACAGTACTTCATCTTCAGTTTGAATGTAGTGCACTGTTCAACTGTGGGAACTACATAGTTGATGTATTAGCAATGTAGTAACCGTGGGATACCAAAGCTACTTACGAAAGCGATGTACAAAACGAGAATAACAGAATGTACCAAAGCGCTATTGTTCGAGCTCACACACTACGAAACCGATTGACTTTCCTATTGAATAATAAAGATAATCCAATAGGAAAGCCAATCGCTTTCGTAGTGTATGAGCCCGAACACTAGCGCTTTCGTACATTCTGTAATTCTCGTTTTGTACATCGGTTTCGTAGTTAACCCTATTCATACCAAGTTATTTGACGCAAGCTCAGACCAAGGGGGCCCCCAGTATTATTCCTACATTATCAAACAAAGAGACCTGATATTATGGATTTTATACAATTCGGATATTCTGAATCTAATGGTGGTATTCATTTTGGATAATGCTTTCGTCTTGATGCGATAAATAGCATTTTAAAATTCAAACATTATTTTTTTCTCATCTTTTTTATTTTTTCTTAATTTGTCCTTTGATAAATCATGCAAATCAACCTTAGAGTATACTGTTTTCCCAATTTTGGTATTCTATTTCGAATGGTGATATTGGTTTAGCATGATAAAATATTTTTGGTGCCATAGATAACGATTTAAAATGACTATGTACATGTACATGCATCATATTTTGGTAAAAAGCCATGAAATATTTCTTCTTCTTCAAATTGGTTCCTTCATATGCTATGAAATTGACATTGTTCGGATACATGCATAGAACATTCTTCAAATTGTTGCATAATGAAATTATGGCACATACTATATTTCTGCATCATAAAATAATTACACAAACCTATACATACTACTAACTAATTACCTGTGGTATAATTCTATTTACGAAAAATCCTAGAACCTTATACAGTGGCTAATAAATATCGTAGATTTGCTGTACATGTAGCTTCATAATTTGTAGAATAATTTCTTCACAAGAAAGAAATAATCATCATGCAGATCATTGGCCTAAACTAGGTAAAACTAGATAGCTAGGTCCGACTATACTGTATAAGTAGATAACATTTGTTAAATATGATCTATTTCTATCGCAAAATCTTTATTCAAGTAAGAAACAAAAGATATCGAAGAAGTATGACAATTTTCTACATATGTGGTTCGAATTAGAAGAAAATACTACTAGGTTCTACTAGGCCAATAGCCTTTGATTCCAGGTGTCCAATGATTTTAGACATAGACTGTACATGTATATTGCTTTGTAGTATAATGTATATGGTATACAGGCAGCTGAGACTTCAAGATATACGTTTTATTGCTAGAATACAATCTATACTTGCACACAGCATAAACAAAACTGAATTCTTAGAACCTATCTCTTAAAAAACTAGGCTAGATCTAGCTCTTTCATTGACATAAATTTGACGAAATTTCTCAGAAAGTTGAAAAATACCTAAAATCTAAAAGTCATGAAATCTCAATCCAATCCATTTGTTATGAAAGTTTCTACAGCAAAAATGCGCGTGGGGGGGGAGGATGAGAATAAAAAGTGCTAATTCAATATCAATGCTACAAGCGTGGTCTGTTTTCCGGTGAGCAATTGTGATTTGTCTTTGCATATCCGCCTAGAAAATGAAATGGTGGGAGAAGGAAAAAAATGAATACCGGCAATTATCTAAAGTATTTGCAAAATAATTGAAATATAGCTGAAGGCAGATGGAGTAATTTGTAATTGTAATCAATCACATGTCATGGCTAAGTGACACAAGTCCTCTGTGCATGATATTCATGTGCTGTAAATCGGTCTAGCACAGTTTGTAACTGCTTTACATTATTTTGCAGTGTACACTACCAAACCAATTATATGCTTTGGACTCTGGAAAAAGAATTTATGCCGCATCATATTCATGAATAAAATAGTCGTCCGAATCGCGAAGGCAACATTATGTACGTAATGAACTATAGCAAATGAAACCGGAAATTCATCTACAGTTATTTCTAAATTTGTATAATGCAATGAGCAATTACAAATTAGCGTTCATTCGTTCCAGTACGCAGCTGTAAGATCAATCATATTCTGTGATGGATCAGTGAAGACAAAGCGTTGTCCACGTAAGTGGTTAAGACATGAAAGGACGGAGTGAGAGATAGTTTTTAGAGTTTTTAATTATGAGAGAGATTTTGAGATTTCGAGAGAGAGATAGAGAGAGATCCGTTCCTCCGATCAAAAAATAGGAATTATCAATCTGCTGCGGAGTGTGATGTGCCAATAAAATCATTACTAAATACAATGCAAACTATTAGTATAATAAGGTGAACTTAATTCATGATATAATACCATGCAATGATGTGTGCTTTGTCTCCTCTCCTCCACATGTATGCCGCATTGGTAGCATCATCCATCTATCATTATGTGTGTATAATCATCCATGTATTCGTATGTGCTCTATAACATTGTGTTTAGTCAGTACAGACATTAATCTCATCGATCTCATTGAAGACAGTCACCACGGTGCAATGTGGTTCTATCTCTCGTTTCATTCACATCCCTTGTAATCTTTGTGACCATTGTAAATTTATCCATTATGTTGAATTCTGATTTTTTTGAATTTTGAGAGAGAGAGAGACTTTCACAAAGTGTTCCGTCGATCTGAGTAAGAAATAGAAAGCACTTTATTTAAGTCTCATTTTCTGACGTCATTACAATTCGAGCAGAGGTGGAGATAGCCTGTGGGCAAGATCTTGGTTGATATTGAATGAAACCCGCATTGAGCAGCTTAGGAATTGCACTTTATGTCAATATTCTGCTTTAATGAGAAGGAATGACAATATCCTGCAGATTCTCATCGCTTGAAGGCATCTAACAAGACCATTAATGCATGTTGTGATGGCAGAACTTTCTGTCAGACTTTGTCGAGATGATGCCATTCACAAGCTTGAATACCAACGCCAACACCATCGTCGGCAACTTGAAAAGAATGACATGCTATTTCGAGTTTTAGACAATAAGTAGGCCCATTAAGAATGATGACGATATACATTTAATCTGTTTACTACGTGATAATCACAAAACTGATTAAAATCAAGACGAAATGAAACGAAGACGCGTTTTTAATTTCTTATTAATAGTAATATCATATTCAGAAAAAGAAGAAATTTTCTTTGTCGCAACTCGCAGGTTATGCGGAGAAATTATACACTTGACAGGAGTGTGCAAGTGAAATTTTATAAGAACCCAGATGCTATAGAATCCCCGGTTATCAATACTGGCACGCATGCGATGCGATTGCTGCGCACATTGGAAAAGTCGAGTTCTTAAAATAATTGCAGACCAACTTGTTTTGTTTTTGAGTCTGCATTAAAACTCTTTCGCTACCACGAGCCGCTCACAGCGGCTCATGGGTACTTCTATTCTTCCCTCCCACTACATTTTTCAAGTTTTCCAAAATCATCAAATTTCGCCAAGTTAGTCACATTGGGTTTAGAATGGACTTCATCTGTCACTGAGTGACAGTACAGCACCACTGAGAAGTCTTATTTGAACCCTCGGATGAAGGATTGGTTCATCTGGATGAAGACAAGGTACAGCTGTGATCATGAACTTCGTGTGATTGTTGTCTAAAGACAAATGACAAGCAGTTGTCTAATTCTGAGGCTGTAAATGTTCTACAAGTCAGATAAGAGTAGTTTTAAACACTCAACGATCAACGCTATGCCACGTTTGTGAGAACAAGTAGGAGCAAGAGAAGATCGTTGACGATGCAACACTTCCGGATGTCAACAACAGAAATGTGGGGAGGGGAAGAATAGAAGTACCGGCACATGAATTGCATTGGTTTGTACCGAAAGCAGCTCACAGCGGCTTACGCCAATAGACTCTTCTTAGCTGCTCTGACTGTTCGAGATAACGCGTATTTCGTTCTCTGTTACATCAGACAATCACGGCATGGCTATTCATGCCAAAAACTAATCTGAAAAGCAGTATCCAATGTCCTGAATTCGCTGTACTGACTGATTGACAAGAAGCCCGGTCATATTGATTGCAGTTATGCTTCAATTCCTATAGTTATCCACGATTACAATATGTCAATGAATGGCTGTGATCGAGTGGATCAAAGCTTATTATTGATATTTCCAGGGAAATACTGTGAAATGATGGAAACGTATTTCCTTCTGGTTACTGAAAATCCGTCAAACAAATGTATGCATCATTCTTTTCTGTCTCTCACGCCAAGACAATTCTCTTCATCAAAGCCTGCGAAAATTCAAACATAATTTGATTCGAAAACTTGAGGACGCAGCTTTTGAAGCTTCCAATTCATCGGCGACCAAGACGACCAGAAGATGAGCAAATATTTCAGAGAGATTGCAAGGCAACAAGCATCTTGTCCAACATGTTGAAGAAGGCAGAAACTGTGCAGTCTGCAGTGTACCCTGTAATCGAAGGCGAAAAAATGTTTTTGTCATCCTCATCTCCATCTAAAAGACTTTCTTTGCATGCCAATTTTTCAAAAAATTGACGTTGCATTAAAATTTTTCAAGCAACGTCATGCTGTTTTATAGTTCTTGAAAAGCAATCCTGGCGTCTAAAACCAAATTATATTTGCATGTATGATTAAAACTGTCGGGACTAGGGAGGAGGTTGCTTTAAGCCATTTATCCAAAAAATCTGGCACAAGCACGTAGAAAGAAACTGGTAGCGAAAGAGTTGTCGTCTGTCCGTCTTTTGATTGGATGTATGCATGGATGTATGCATTCGTACAGTAGGCTATAATGCTTGAATATGCTAATGCTGAAAAGCACCAAAACTGTTGGATAAATTATGCGAGCCACGTATTTCAGCGTCTGGACTGGCTCTTAAATCTCATCTCCCAAGTGTGACAGCAGCTCTAGAGGTTGAATTTCAAGAAAATCTTGAAATCATTATCTTCACCATTCAGATTCGATATTCTGATCAACCTCAGTTGACGTTAGCGGTGAATGATTTACATTATAATTCAAAATAGATGGTGAGAAATGTCATGGAGCAAATCTGGCAATTAGCAGATTGAGAATTACAAGTTGAAACTACATGACCGGAACACATGCATGATAATAACGTGGGATAATAACAGTTTTCGATATACTTGAATTCCTTTCAAATTATATTATTCGTACATTGCTTGTGATTTCAATTCCTTAATTTCATTGAAATTATAATTATTATAAATTCTTCATTACAATTTTTGACACTGAATTTTCCTGGATTTAGATATTTATCGAATTAATCGACTAGTGATTGATCTTCCGATCCAGTAGCAAGAACGACAGTTAAGAAACGTTTGCAACATTATATCAACTGAAATGGAAAAACAGAGTTTTGACAAAAGATCCTCATTGCCCTTCAATTCGGACAGCGTGAGCGACTTTAGGTAGTAGGACAAGATAAGCAAAACTCATGAATTATAGATAACCGAAGGGGACAACCCAGTTTGTGGACTTCAGGCATGTGACGATAAGGAAGAAGCAGAAAATGTTTAATAAGAATGCCAAAAAACTTTTATAGAAATCAATTAGATTAATATCAATCTTTATCATTGAACTACTAGATAATTTCTATTTCATACACCCAGCATGGATAGGGCTGATATTGACGTTGAGAAGAAATGCTTCGGCCGACGTTCAATATCACAAATTCGAAGTCATTTTGTCAACGATATAAATGTGTGTACGGAACTCCAACTTAGTCCATATTGCTACATTGTGCTTACAAAAAGCAGCATTTGTTAACTATTATAACCATCATTTATTGCATTTGGAGGGGTATATTGATATGAATCACGTTGAAGCGCTGTCTGTTGATGTCTCGAGCTTTTCTCCAGATCCGACCTCCCTGATATCGATCATGCAAATGAATGAACCTTGTATGAGCTGAACTATTAAACAATTTCTTTGAAATTTAAATCATCTATATGTTGCGCAGCTATGGTGATTTCACCTCAATACCAGTACTTGCAGTAAATAGAAGGATGTGGACAGACTTGAACAATTTAAGCACAACAATTCCTTGGCAGCCGTAGACGCTGCGTTTCGCCCTACAGGGGCTCTTCAGTACGGCTCGGAATGCCCCAAACTAGCTTCAAATATCTAGAATGGCTGAACAAGCTGAAGGACTGCACAACAGACTTCTCTGCATATATTTATCCTGGCCTTGCCGTGCGGCTGATAATCATAAAGATCAGTACTTGCAGTAACAGTCATTCTATTGCCATACTTTGCACATAACTTTGTCATTGATCTATAATGCAAGTATTCTATAAATCATCTATTGTGCGTAATTGAGCTATGGTACAAGGTGGAAAAAGAAAGGCAACAATGTAATGTATCTCGTAATGATGATTTCTCTACTGTATCTATCCATGTGAAAGACATTTTTGAAATCTCAATCAGCATACATCTACATGTGCATTCATAGCATTGCTGTCCGCCTTTTTCCTACATTTCTACTGTGTAGCATCATTGCGGTCCGATTTCTTAGACATAGTATTCAATCAAAATAAGCGGACAACAATGATTATCAATTTTGCCCACCTTTTTGGTTGTAAAATTCAATAGATATAAGACGGGCAGCAATGATATTATCATTGTCTACTTTTATTTGTAAATCCATGGTGCAATGCAGGAATACCATATGAGATTTCAAGGTAAGCAATGTAATAATCAGGCCGCGTTAGCGGCCGACGCTTGTCCATTACTTACCGCAAAATCTCATGTGGTATTTCCATCGTCTTCTTATATACATTTACATCTATCCATAGACTTCCTGTAACAGAACATTCTTCTGCAATTTAGAAGTCTATGATCTTAGCAGTAACTTCTATATTACAAGTATTAAAAAATGATGGCACGGTAATGCCATTGCTGCCTGCCGACAGCTAGCAGCAGTAAAAACTGTCATTATTCCTATATCATTGCACCACGGATATAAATATAAGTAGACAATGATATAGGAATAATGGCAGTTTGTACTGCTGCTAGCTGTCGGCAGGCAGCAATGGCATTACCCTGCCATCATTTTTTAATACTTATAACATAGAAGTTACTGCTAAGATCATAGACCTCTAAATTGCAGAAGAATGTTCTGTTACAAGAAGTCTATGGATAGATGTAGATGTATATAAGAAGACGATGGAAATACCACATGAGATTTCTCGGTAAGTAATGAACAAAACGTCGGCCGCTAATGCGGCCTGATTTGTACATTGCTTACCTTGAAATCTCATATGGTATTCCTACGTTGTTGCCTGTCTTTTAAATAGAGTCTTTATACATTTGCTTTAATCATCCATCGAGTAAAATGATGATTGATGGGAGCATAGCTTATGAGTTCGACAAGGATCACAGCAACAATGTAATTGCGGTCTGATTTAAAGAAGGCCACAATGATAATACTGAAGGGCGTAGCGCTCACTGATTGTAAGTTGATTGTGGCTCTCTTTAAATCGGACCGCAATTACATTGTTGCTGTGATTCATGCGGAACTCATAAGCTATGCTCCCATCAATCATCATTTTACTCGTTGGATGATTGAAACAAATGTACAAAGACTCTATTTAAAAGGCGGACAACGATGACATCATTGTTACTGAGTAAGTAGGGTTGTCAGCCGATACTTCACCTGTCATTTTTCTATGAAAGTCGTTTATAAGTCTCTAATTTGCCATGTAATACCATTGAGGTAGGAGCATTTCACCATCCATCTCCGCACTCCCAGTGAAAATGACATTGAGGTGATTCCTATGACCTGTAATTTGGACTCGTAGATATCTCAGGCTTTACATACTTTAATGTTCTGAGCTGCATGGGTTCTGTAGAAAATTATCATAGATTTGAGTCTTTTACAGATCAAAATGTTGGATTTTTGATGTCATAGATTTTAGTTTCAGTAACAATGCATAATAATATTACCTTTCAAATGACAGCCTAAATCGTCCGGCGCTACGCGCCGCCATCTTCATTGTTGTCCGCTTATTTTACTTGAATTCTATTACTAAGCAACGGACAACAATGATATCATTGTTACTGTGTAGTATCATTGAGATCCGATTTCTTAGACATTGGATTCCATTGAGAAAATTCGGACAGCAATGATATCATTGTTGTCCGTTTCGTAGATATAGCATTCAATTAAAATAGGCGGTCAACAGTGATACCGTTGTTGACCGCCTTTTAAATAGAGTCCTTTGATGTTTCTTTTCATCATCCATCGAGCAAAAATGATAGAAACATAGCCTATGACTTCCGTATGAATCACAGCAACAATGCAATTCTGCGCTAGACGCTTCAGCAATATCATTGTGGCCTTCTTTAAATCGGACAGCAATCATTCATTGTTGCCCTCAAAAAATCAATGCTAGTGTTATATTGTTAGCAGACTTTGACGTCATTTTGTAATGCATGCAAATCCAATGAGCTTCACAAAGCTTAAATGAAAATGGCATTTAAGTCAGAGTCTGCTAAGTCTGCAAAGTCAGAATTCTACAGAATTCTACATTCAATTGATATCTTTAATATTAGATAGAACAGAATAATGGCAAACGGTTCACAAACTCGCATGACTTGTTATAAAACTGCAGCAGTTAAAGAAACAATCTTCAAAAGTACAAATTATGAAGGTGGATGGCTTGAAATCAAACAAATATTCCGCTGCTTCAAACTTTTTAATTTGAGCCTCTTGAATCTACGCGGTGTCTTGTCGAAGAATATAAAGCTGCGTATCAGACAATGTATGTCATGTTTGAGGTATTAGTACAGAGGAACTCAAGTTACTTGATATTTTCTGCTTGGAGTAGCGTTCTAAATACTCTTTGAATTGACTGTTGACGTTTATGACCAACTTGGTATATCCGGTAATGAATATCCTTTTAAAAATAGATCAGATACCATTGTGACATGAACAAATAATTTATTCAAACTTTGTTTAAACCAGTTTTCATCGATGTGCACATCATATAATCGCTTAACCCTCAGAGACCTGAGCTTTTTCACACCCTGTGAGACCTGAGGGGGGTCCAGTGGACCCCTTTAACATATTCTTTGTTTACCTGCTTAAATCGATATCAGAACATTAGGAAAGTTGATTTTAAGTAAAACAATGTCGTTTGCGTGTAGCAGGTCGGTATAACGAATCCCTTGAGTGACTTTCAGCCTTCTCAGTAAACACGTGCGAAAATATGGTGTTTTTGTAAGTCAACCACATTTAGTACAGCATCCTTTGTACTAGGAGGTGGCTTTACGATATTTTGTGTCACCATAAAGCCTCAGATAGTTGATTTTGATGAAATTGATTTAATTCATGCAGCTAATCCCTTCCATTTGTACATTCCTTCAAATATATCCAAAGCTATCAGAAATAGACCTAAAATGAGTCAAAATTGCTGTACTTCTAGAACCAAAAACAGCTGTGGAGATCTCAAACTTATCATTACTGCTGTGAAAAGTTTATCATCAATCAGTTTTTGGTGCTCAACTATGAATATAATGATAGCTTTCATTTCGGACATCGATTTATGTCGAGTTGTTCGTATAGGCCAACCAGTCACGCGAGATCATGTGCGAAAGCAAAATATTCACATTTTGCGATCTTCAAACACATTGCACATCTACGAGCATAATGCAAACAATGAATAAATGACTTTTACTCTTTATACACCATCGTGGACATGTTCGAAATCATTTTTCATCTAATTACAAAAATTTTGTGATGGAATTTCTACACCTTCTGAGACCTGAAGGGGGTACAATGGACCCCCTTGGCCTATCTGGCATACTTCTATTGATTCAATTGAAATGAAATAACACATGCAGATTCACTGTCAGAAATGATGATTTTGTATGGGCTTGAGTGGTTGATGTATCGTTAGCGTAAAAAATGAAATAGAAAAATGTGGCTCCGGGGTCCACTGGACCCCCCCCCCTCAGGTCTCTGAGGGTTAAAGCACTTTTTCCTACTGCAATCTGTGATAAATACCAAGCCTTTGATTACCTTTTTGTTCAAATTTCATGGTTTGGTCAATCGTTGTGGAAATAAGCAGTCTTCTCCTTTTTTAAGTGACTTTGACAGATGTCTCATTGTGACCATCGAACATAGTTGGTGGCAATTGACGATATTCTTAATTGATTCGAAAAGTCTACGAATGGTGGATGCTTTTGCGTTCTTCTCCTGTTGACTGTCAAACCGCTCCACCTATTCTCTCATGTTCATCAGTCGCAATTTGAACTGAAGACCTCATGATGTCTCTAAACCACTGTCTGCCCAGATGGCCGAAGTGGTATCAATTGAAAGAGCACCTATTAATGCTCTACTGCAAGCTCTGTGGACAGTGATGAATGACTCACTGAATCAAAGGAAATCCGCTTTATTGAAAGCACAACCAAATTAAGCAGATACTAATCGGGAGAATCTTATTCAATGTTATTCGACAAATAAGGCCTAATCATCAAATATCATTTATCTGCTCAAGTGCAATGGCTGTTCGGATTTCTATATTGGGCAGTCTGGCGATCAGCTAAAGAACCGGATAACTGTTCATAGACAGCACGTAAATCATCATGAGTGCTCCACGAAATGCTAGCAAACACATATCTAGGTGTGCCAAAGATATTGCTGACCCTAAATTCATGGTGCTCCCATTGTATCAACTACATCATAGTGCATGTAAAGCGGAGAGGGAAAGGCATGAACGAAAATTCATTTTGAAATTTAAGCCATCCTTTAACGCTAGTAGATAGTGTGATATTTTTGTTTTGATATCATTTAGCATAATTTGTCTGACGAGATGGACAAGTACTCCATCGAAAGCGCTAGCCAATAAATTATTTAAATTTATTAATCATTGACCTATTGGTTTACTTTATTGATTTATACCCATCTACTCTAACATTTACATATTTTTATCGAATGTATATATATATATATATATATATATATATATATATGTATATAAAGTTTGAATTCAAAAAACCAAACGAATGAAACTTTCAAGAAAACTTGATTTTTCAGCACTGAAAATTTCATAGTGCTGAAAAATCAAGTTTTCTTGAAAGTTTCATTCTATATTCATTATATATATATGGATGCTATAGATGCTATATAGCAATTATCTATTCAAGAATCACAACTTATTGATTATTCACTGCGCTCTGAAGATTCAAAGTATGAGTTGATCGAGAAGGAATCTTCATTTGATACTGGAGTCTTCATTAGATAAGACTCCAACTCCGGCCAAAATAATATTACTCCAGTACTCAGCTTAGTTGGACTTCTGAGTGTCTGGTGAAGTATTAGATCTTCGGTAATTGGCTCAAATACGACATGAAAAAGTAGTTAGTTTCCAAACGTTTTACATGCTAGCCGCAATTTGACTTCTTGAGGCATAGAATTGTCTTATAACGCCAAACCTGAACTCCATAAGGGAGCAGTTTTATACAATAGTGGCACCCACAAAAATGCATGGTAGCATTTGACGACATTGCTCCAAGAATGATGTTTTGTTTAATTTTGCAAGCTGTGTTTGCATTTCCACTTCATGAATTTTCAAATATGATGAATTTACGGTTCAATGCGATAACTTGGTATTAGGATGTTGCAGTTTTTTTTTATTACTTCCTTTCTCAATCTTCTCACTAAAATTGTCAGCTCGAACGGCAATTTCAGATTAACAATCATGTTGAACACCCAGCGATCAAATGTTCCCAGGGAATTTGATTTCCATCTTCTATTCGGCTTTCCTTCAGATCGACTTAGAATCAAGATGAAAGCGATCAGCTCAGTGAATCAAACATTCCTATGATTCTTCTGTTTCCGTCATCACTTTATCTCGAGGCATCTATCCATAAGGATGTCTGAGTGCTCAGCTTCAGATTCATCCATGGAATAAAGTAAAGAATCTCACGGGAAGTCTAACTGCCTTTGGATGCCTTGTGATGATAGTTAATGTATTATGGAAAGATATACTGAGAATGGAATAGCCTAATGTTCGAAGCTATTGCTGCATCGTGGAAATTAGTGTTTTTATCGATTGTTTCAGTTCGACTGAATTCTGTGCATAAAATTGCATGATGACTTCGCCATAAAGTAAAATGTATTCTATATTCTGTATA
This sequence comes from Prostheceraeus crozeri, assembly GCA_907163375.1. Taxonomy (NCBI): domain Eukaryota; kingdom Metazoa; phylum Platyhelminthes; order Polycladida; family Euryleptidae; genus Prostheceraeus; species Prostheceraeus crozeri. The sequence continues at coordinate 184,345 of CAJQUW010011522.1, read as the reverse complement.
AAATTCTATATACAGTGAAAATGTTTATATGAAAGATTCAGTTTTTTGCAGAGGTTACGTTCCTGTAGTCCAAAAAAATATTTGAGCAGTTTTAAAAAAGTTAAATTTTTGACAATTTACTACCGAGATGACGCCCTTATATAAGTAGTATGAAACAAGTTGGATATCAAAAGGAATGAATATTTGCTAAAAAGCATCGCAACTAAGCGGAAATTATGCTGATGGTCAAGGAAATCTAATGAACGGCATTATGATGGAAGTCTTCATGAAAAAGTCGAGATCTTATTGTGCTGTCGTGGCTGAAATTTCACATTTTTAATTCAATTTTCACCGGCATGAATTATGATTCACTTAATTTATGTTTCGCTTCTTGAATCTGAATGGTGATGTGAACCCATTTACATGTTTCGAAGTTAATTGAAATCATTGTCATTGATTATGTTGTTTTGCTCTACGAGTGGCAGGTTGCGTATGAAATAATCACGGTTAAGAAGATTCTCTTCACATGAAAGCAATAGCAGGTCAACGAGTTGCTAATTTAACAAGCATTGCCTCTCCAAGCCTGTCATGACACGGGGATCTGTAAAATAATATCATTTCCTTCTGTTTTATGCTATCATGGTCAGTCACTTCCGTTGTAATTTCTTCAAAAGCTGCATAAATGTGCACATTTGGAAACAATGCCGAATGTATCCCCTTGAGTTCATTTAATAAAATCGAAAGTGTATACACATTGGGGATTTGATAAATGCGGAGTTACCACTCTACCTAATATACTTCACTTAAATTTCTGTCTTAAAATGTTCTCCATAATGATCATTTTATAGAACATTATGTAAATTTGAACGGGATGAAACCATGGGAAAACAAGCATGTAGGAGGTAAATTATCACCTCAATGATGAGAATTAATTGCTAGAAGTGCAGTCTGATTCAAAGCGAACATCCAGGAACTTACTAAGTGCGCAAAAAGAAATTTTCAGTGCCTTACAGAGATGGGCAGAAAAGTCGTGCGTCGCTTGTGGATTGCTGTAAATTCAGATTATTGCGCAGAATTGTACTCGATAATGTTGGTCCTTCCGATCATTTTTAAGAACGTTAGCAGGCGCACTTGTCTGTAGAACTTGACATCGACTGTGCTTCTTATGCTGTGTGATCCATTTGATAACAGTCACTGAAATTTCATACAATAATGCGTGTTTAATGTTGAACTGGCTGCTCATTGTTCGATTGCTATGGTATTATGTCAGCAGATTGTGCCATTTCAATAACGTTACATGTTCCAATGTTTCCTTTCTAGTCAAACAGAAGAGACGACTTATATAATTCTGTGGTATGATGATTAAATTTTTGTTTATTAAATTTAAATGTTCTGCATAATGATCAGTTTGTTGGAAATTATGTAAATTTTAGCGCGATGAAATCATTAGAAAACATGCACGTGGGAGGAAAATTATCACCTCAATGATGAGGTTTGGTTTAATGAAGGAGGGATGGATCGTCCAATAATTACACAATCGATCTTCTCAGGCTTTGAATGTAGGCAACTGGTTTTCATTTTATCTTGTCCATATATGGCCCACTGTTCCATTTTTGCTGTGGACCTTTCATATTTCAGCCGGGGAACCTACACATTTGTGACTTCACGTTTTGGCACATTTTAAGCTTTTCACTTCATTCGTCGCACTTGGTCTACTGAAAATGCAAGTATATCAATATGCACACTGCAAACCGTAGACCGAAAATTATCCTACAAAATTACCGACAAAATCAACCGGCGATTGTCACCTCCAATATCCTGCGATATCCAACGAATTTGTAGGTTCTCCACCGACATCGAAACAGATGCTTTCTATGCAAATTAACTAAACAACAAGTGTTGAATATTGATTGATTTTTTTCGATCAGTGATTGCTTGACTTTTGGGCAATCTGTATTATTGTGTGGCAAAACCATTATATATTTTCTGATAATTTTATCAATTACCAACATTTTTGATAAAATTCAAGCTATAATTCATTGCTATTCATTTTGTCGCTTTTTGTCAGATATTGTAGGTGTTCAGTGGCAATCATCCTACAAGAACTAACGATGACCGACAAAATAGATTTTGTAGGATAAATGTCTATCAATTGTCAGTCAACGGTTTACACTGCATTTTGAAAAACAATCTTCAAGAATATCTGAGTTCAGCTATTTTTGAAGGCATTTTGTAACAATAACAATGATTGTAATAATATATGGCTTTATTGCACTTCAACTTCGATTCAAAAGTGCAGATACAGAGACATGAGAATCCAAAAATTAAAAAAAGGCAAAAAAATCAAGAACTTTGAAGCGCCGTGATCAATAATGGAAATTCAAGCTTCATGTAAATACTATTCATTAATAAATTTGGTAGTAGTGGCACTTTCGAGAAGTTAATTTCGTACACTGTCCAGTAATTTGAATTCTCTATGTATCTCTAGGGCCTCGGCTACACTGCGAGCTTTTCCATGAGTTTCCGAGTGATGCATTTGCAAAAAACATCAAGTCATCATCACAGCAAATGTAGACTGCAACACAGCGAGCAAAGTAAAGCGATTAAAACTTCATTGCGGTTGCTGGAGATGCTCGTCCTATACTGCTTCTGTAGCTTCAATGATCAGCCAATAACAATGATACAACGGATTCTCTGTCTATTCACCCAATCATCATTTCATTGGACTGAACAGTTGCTCGTGCTTGCCAGTAGCATGGAACTACCAGTAAACGCTCGTGTTTTGTTCCGTTTGCTCGGGACGTCTGTCATTCTGACCACCTTCAATGTGCACCTCATCAGTCATAGAAATAGATTGTTTATCTGAAGTTGACTAGAATCATAGAAATTAACAACAATAAAACCTCTAGAATGGAAATTAAGCTTCATGCAATACACAATAACGGCACATAAATCGCACGCATTTTCACTTAGATACACTTGTCAACGTCTGTATGATTGGGTTAGAATCAGCCACATGAGTAAATCGAAGCTTTTAATTGGCTCTTCATGCCCCAACTTAGTTCCCTCGGATGTGCCGCGACCTTGAGTCAATTTCCATTCTAGCGAACTTCAGATAAACCACAGAAATTAACAACAATAAAACCTCTAGAATGGAAATTAAGCTTCATGCAATACACAATAACGGCACATAAATCGCACGCATTTTTACTTAGATGCACCTGCCAACGTCTGTATCATTGGGCTAGAATCAGCCACATGAGTAAATCGAAGCTTTTAATTGGCTCTTCATGCCCCAACTTAGTTCCCTCGGATGTGCCGCGACCTTGAGTCAATTTCCATTCTAGCGAACTTCAGATAAACCATAGAAATTAACAACAATAAAGCCTCTAGAATGGAAATTAAGCTTCATGCAATGCACAATAACGGCGCATAAATCGCACGCATTTTCACTTAGATGCATCTGCCAACGTCTGTATCATTGGGCTAGAATCTGTCACATGAGTAAATCGAAGCTTTTAATTGGCTCTTCATGCCCCAACTTAGTTCCCTCGGATGTGCCGCGACCTTGAGTCAATTTCCATTCTAGCGAACTTCAGATAAACAGTTTATTTCTATGACTAGAATAGAAATTGACTCAAGGTCGCGGCACATCCGGGGGAACTAAGTTGGGGCATGAATGACCGATCAAAAGCTTAGATTTGCGCATGTGACTGATTCTAACCCAATGATGGAAACGTTGACATATGCATCTAAGTGAAAATGCGTGCGATGTATGTGCCACTATTATGTATTGCACGAAGCTTTACCTCCATTCTAGAGGTTTTATTGTTGTCGATTTCTATGTCATCAGCTCACATTCGCTCCAAGTGCTTGTATCACTGCATAAGACTTTAGTGTGGCACCCTCCACCAAGCATTCAGGTATATGCGAGTTTTTGCCTTGCCCGCAGTGTTGCTGAGACTACATTTGTATATAGAACTGTATTATGAAGGAAATCATCCAAATTTCCTATGCGTATATTAATTAGAGTTGTATAAAAGATCAATTTGTATCAAGTTTCATTCAACACAAACCTTTTGACATCTCTCAGACGACATTCTTCACTGGATTTTCCTTAAATTCTTTAAAGATTCTTTTAATGTGGTTTTCTTGATTTTCACCAAAACTGCATTTACATGAGAACAATGAAAAAGATAAGAAAACTGAAAATGGCGCTATACACTGTAAACCGTTGACTGACAATTGACAGACATTTATCTTACAAATTCTATTTTGTCGGTCATTGTTAGTTCTTGTAGGATGATTGCCACTGAACACCTGCAATATCTGACAAAATGAATAGCAATGAATTATAGCTTGAATTTTATCAAAAATGTTGGTAATTGATAAAATTATCAGAAAATAAATAATGGTTTTGCCACACAATTGCCCAAAAGTCAAGCAATCACTAATCGAAAAAATCAATCAGTATTCAACAGTTTTTGTTTGGTTAATTTGCATGCAAAGAATCTGTTTCGATGTCGGTGGAGAACCTACATATTCGCCGGATATCGCAGGATATTGGAGGTGACAATCGTCGGTTGATTTTGTCAGTAATTTTGTAGGATAACTGTCGTTTTACGGTTTACAGTGTAGGCCTCTACTTATCATAGCGGGCACATCAAGTCTAGATAGCCATCGAACTGCATTCTGTCCATGCAAGTTTTTGAATGAAGCAGTCTTCTCTTCGTCAAACAACCCTTCAGATCGCATTGCTGAAGTGTTTGAAAGTACTTTCAAACAACGCTTGATGTGAAACGAGTTGGTTGAAACGACTGCCTTTTATTGCTCATTTGTCTCCAATTATATCATTTTCTTACACCAGTTACTGAATATTCAACTTCAGCGAGAGCTGACATAATTTTATGTACAATATGATCTCGCACATTCGCAAATGTCAAACTGGCAAGAGTAGTGTTGCTTTAGGGAAGACCAAGTTATCGGTTTTGTAGAACGGAGAAGTACGTGTATACATAATAATTGTGTGGAATTATGAACACATATCACTCGTCTACATAAGTTGATCATTTTCAAGAATGTATTCAGCCACATCATCACTTTTGTGTTAGGCCTAAATTACGCCCTAAATTCAAAGCAATGTAACTAACAGACATGGAAATAGGTCTGTTTTCAATACGTTTTGTTTCTCGTTGGCAAACATCTGCTTCATATCAATTGGTTATTAAATTTCTTATCATTTATGTCAGTTTACGGTGTCTTCATCGACGTGTTCAACAGAAGTCAAACTGCGTAAAAATTGAGAAGATCTTCGCAGATTGTCGCATATTCCCATCGGAGTCATTACATCCCTCTCGGAAGGTCTCCTTACAGCTAAGATCTCAATCCATTTGTACACGCATGGATGGCATTAATTGGAAGGTAGGAAATCTACAACCGTGAGATGCAAAATATCGACGAACTTCGACCAATTTTGCATGAATAGTATCCACATCTGAAGGATGATCAAACAGCTGTTACTCGCTGTCTTCGTTAAACATTTGGTTGAGAAAACAATGTTTTTTACACAAGCTTGTGACGCACTGTTTTAGCCTGAATTACATGTATCAACTTTGCGATTTGTAATTTTGATTCCTATCTTGAATGACATTGATTCACTTCTCCCTGTACTATTGCATTTCATGCAGTGCATACTAAAGCAGTCACCCTATCATCCGGATCGACATCATTTTATTCTTCCTGAAGGCGATTGAGCTCAGTGCAATAGAGTATAAATAGTCGTCGCACAGTAGCGTCCGCTTGTCGGACAGTAACGGTGTAAGAAGTCACAGCCCAGCGTGTTCAAATTCACTTGCACCTACACTTGTGAGGCTGACAAGTATGAAAAGTGCGACTTCTTGGCAAGTATCTGCAGCACATTGAACCAATTTCTATGTAATTGCAGAAACTCTACCTCAACAATTTAACAATTAGATCCAAAAATGAATAAGTTTCAAACATATAGGTCTTCTAACTTTGTTTCCTGATACATAACGACAAGATGAACATTTCAAAGATTATAAGATCCGTCAAACTGGTGATATCCAAGCAGAAAAATTCTAGGATTGCGATGTCTAAAGAGAAAACATCTAAAGGCGTGCTCTAGTTGATCATTCTGTGTCATAGAAGTCCATTCTCTCCATCACAACAATAGAAACTGAAGTCAAACTTGAAGTTATCTACAGAAAGAATAGAGAATATTCGAGGAAGTTGACAAAAAATGCTTCATATGCTTCATTAGTCATGGATTTCTGTCTAAATACAGCAATATTGGGTAGAAATTGAGCGTTATGAAACTATGACAAACCGGCAAACCAATTCGACAGTGAAATTCTGCATGTCGATAGTTAAGAAACCGTTTCAGAATTTTGTCGATTTTCAGAAACCGTTTGGTCACGCGGTCCGATATCTGTGATTCATATAACTCATGCATCGAGGAAGTAATATCAGTTTGGAGGGAAACTGACCGCGCCTTGCAATCGCTCGTGGTGTAGCCTTTAATTGTCGCTATATTTCTGGATGCTGCAAACCAAAGCACACATCAACACAATCTTGATAAATGAATCTGAAGATGGAAAAGTGTATTACATAGAAAACATTATAGAATAAAATAAAATAAGACTAGAAAGGACTGCATTTTGAAGATACAGTCGTGACTCGCTATAGCAAACATCGAGGGAAAAGTTTGATTTAATCCGTTGTATGAATGTTTGGACTGAGGAGGGTGGGCAAAATTACGATAGATCTCCATAAAAACCATCTTTGTAGAAAGTCTGTTATATCGATGAAATGGCTTAACAAATTTTTGACCCGCTTTGAGTTGGAACCGCTACAGACGTCGGACCGGCACCGGCAGCAAATTCCGGTTTTTTAAATCATCAGTATGAATGATGCTTGTAATATGAACGCTTATCAGAATCCATGCACATGCGAGAATCCTACATATGGCGCTCATCTTATCAGTTCGCACATTCATTGTACTTCGTCAGCATGCTTTTGTGATCAACAAAAACACTGCAACACAAGTCTGACTGCTACCGGAATACCAGCTACGATTGCAGCTGTATTATTAAATTCAAACATCCTCAGAATTTTGACGAAGATGTTTTTGATGAAGAAGAGTTTCGACATGATCCTATTATCACCATTTTTCTGGAACGCATTATTCAACATTATCCACATTATAAAGGATCGTGGCCATAGAAATAGAAATTGCAGATCATTAGTGGAAATGTCAGTGTCGACAATTTATTTTCTCCCTGGATATTTATTGAGATAAAGAAAGAAAATGGAAGAAAGAAATTTCTGCTAAGAAACGGTTAGCTACATAGCGAGTCTATAAACCTACGTCGTGGACCTCTGTCTTGATAACCAAACGATGGGATTGGCTCCGTTGGATGACAACTTATAGTTATTTCACTTCAAGTACAAAGTCACTCTGATAAAGCGATTTTCAATACAACGCCGAACAGGAATTTACACCAGTAATTTTCATTCTTAAATCTAGCAGCATTGACTGATTTTGATGCTTGACTGAGCAACTGAATTTACCATCAAAATACAGCTCTTGATCATTCCTCAAATTAAATGAAGAGAAAAGTCGGATTTCTAGGGTCTTCACTACCGACATAGCTTAGTTGCCTTGATTAAACTTGAACTGGTGTAAAGTGGCTTAATTTTTCTTGAGACTTCAGTACATTTGTTCATTCCATCTAATCGTTTTATTCAAACATATTTTAATCTAAAGACAATATCAAAAATTCGTTTTGTTGGTGCCCGTTTGTAGATAACCCGGAAGATGCAGAGGACAGTAGTAGCTACGTCACAACATCGCAAATCAAATAGTGAAGTTTAAGTCAAACACGGAAAGCAGCGGAATCATAAGATGCGTAAATCAAAGTCAAAGTTAATTAATTAAATCAGATTCAATACCATGACAAAAATGATAGTAATACTGTTAATACAATGAAATAATACTGCTTACTAAAGTACAATACAAAAATCGAATAAAATGCAACTGAGTAATATTATAATACTGAAATATTCAAGGAAAAAATTTGAATAAAAAATGAAATCAAAACAGGAATACTAACAATGAAAATAGAAATTAAATAAAAATGAAAAAAGACGAAAGCAAGTAAGAAAAATTATAACAAAATAGTAGACACGAAAATACGATCTTTCTGGACACACAAACTGGGCTTCAACCACTTTATGGCCGCACCTTCGGCTATAAAGAGTTCGTATTGAGACCAACACTTCTTCACAGATGTAAAGTCTTCCAGGAGAGGTGGACAGAAAGTTCATCGAAGTTTTACCTTCCGGAGTCACTATCCGAAGGCTTTATGGTCGTCCGAAGATACATAAATCAGACTGTCCCTTGCGACCTGTTCTGTCAATGACTGGATTCATGTATCATAAAGTGGCTAGGCTTATAGATGTTGAGATCTTAAAGCCAATTGCGTCAATTAACAGCAAGTATACCGTCAAAGACTCATTCACTTTTCTGGATAGACTTTCTAAGATGACAGTGTCAATGGACGACGTCCGGATGACAACAGACATCAAGAGTCTGTTTACGAATATCCCTGTGCCTGAAACAGTGGATATAATATGTGATACAGTGTATCGATCAAACAGGAGTCCGCCGATGATTGGTTCAAAAGTTCTTAGTGAGACCAGTCTGAGGGAGCTTCTGATGATGGTTTCGACTGACGTCAAATTTGTGTTCAACGGTGATGTATACGTGCAGAAGGATGGGCTGGCAATGGGCAGTCCTCTATCTGGCTCATTCGCGGATATCTTTGTGGGTTTTCACGAACAACACATGCTTCATTCGACCAAACCCAAGCTGCATGTCATAACTTCTGCCTCATAAGATGAATCATTTTTCCAGATGTCGGGGTTTTCAAGAAGACTCTAAAAGTCTCCTGTGTTCCTCCGGTTAGAGATAATTCTTCGGGGCAATTTCCCCCAAATGTAATGATGCAAATCTTAGAAAGAATAGGCTGACATTAGTGATTCTGTTGATCATCAAGCAATGGAGATAGTGGAAAGTAAAGTTCTTTGAGCTAAATCAATTGATGATAATGTAGGTGCCATTCCTGATGCAGCCTGACGGCAAATAAAGATTCTCTCTCTCTCTCTCTGTTCAGTCGAAAACTAGAGGACTAAATCCTTTGAAGATTGATGTGGATCCAACCACAAAGGATGCTTCTTCCTGTTTAGGCCATCTGCAGCTATGTTGGGTTAGAATTTTACCGCTTCGGAGCCGGTCTTGCCAGAATTACGTGAGTACGGGCATCGGTTCGGTATTGGGAGTCGGGAGAATTAGTGCTGGTCCTGGTACCGCATCGTTTTATATCAAAATTGCTCTTCACAGCCACATTTATGACTTCAGAAGGAATTCAACGTTCCTTTCATGCGCTATTACTCTGATGTTACAACTTTACCCCGACCAGCAAAGACCTCTTTAGACTCCAAAAAGGCGTGAGCCTCTGCTACCTTGTACCTGTAGGTAAAGTGTGTGAACCCTCTTGACTTCAATATACCTCCATTTAGATCGCGTGCTGGTGTGATGAGGAAGAAGAGTCGCCTTGTTCTATTTTTCAGTTTAATCATAAAATTTTAATATAATTATGCATTTATAATATTATCATTATATTATACATATATATTGATAAAGCAGATCGCATGACAATTGATATTTCATTACTTACCGGCGCAGTTAATAACCGAATAACCGTGCATGATAACTCTGATGTAACACTGTACCAGCAATAATTGCACTTTCTTCAAATTACAAAGTTAAAAAGATAGCGGAGCCGGTTCATAACAATGCGGGATTATATTAAACTCTTATAGCCGTAAGTAGTCAGACTCATGGTCCGGCCAATCCATGTTCTCATACTTTGACTGTCCAAAGCAAGAATTTTCAGTTATCTCTTCGTTGCATCCAGTGCGATTTTCAAAATCTGGCACAAAATATGGCCATCAAAATGATGTATGCACAGCTGGTACTTCAAAGGTTCCGGTAAAAGATGTCAAGAACTTTATTATACATTCGTGATAAGGCCAGCTTCGGCGAAATGTGCATTTGATGCTTTGACTCAGTATTATCTGGAGATTTAGTGAACAAGTCACTGAATCTGTTCATGCAGATTATATAGCTGAATTGAAGTCTAATTTCGGGAGTAATTTCGGGGGGCATACATTATTCGAAACTGCATGTATAGATTAAATAGTATGACATGAAAATGAGATAAACATGCTTACAGACTGCTTAAGTACAAGATCAGCATTCTTTGAACACTCGATTATATTTTCAATTGCTCACAAGATATCGCTGGTCTAGTCAAGACGTGTCTCGCGTGCTGCTCCGATCATCTTTGGCGTTCCGTGGATTTTCATCGCTTCTCCTGGGTCGTTCTCGGAATTTTTTTGTGTCTGTTCATTCCTCTCGTCGCTCTCGTCATCGTGGTCTGCTTCGTTTCATCGGTCGTCGCTCGGTTTGGGATCTTCCATCGGTCAGTGTAACTCTATTCCATTCCTCGGACTTCAAGGTCATCGCTTCTGCTTCGTTCATATCCGTCTTATCAGTGGCTGCTTCTCATCACGTGATTCAGTTTGTCACACCTTGTCACTGCACTAACCTACGGTTACGTGTACAGTGGTGACGACCAAGAATTTGCATGCGTTTCTGACTCTGTAATTTTCCGCCGTGTCAAGAAATTCGCATACCCAAACCAAGTTCTCGACGAGTGAAAATGGTGAACACAACTCACTATTCTACCATGAACGCCGAGGACATTGTGCTATTGTCTGGAGCTGACATTGAAGCAAGAAAGAACAGCCTGACAAAGCAGAAACTGATAGAGGCGTTGATACTTCTGAAGGACAATCAGAGCCCACGTACATGTCACGTGACGGTTGAACCAGCTGACGTGCCTGTGACAGTCACAGATAATCTCGCTTAAATGATCACAGACAGAATTCAGCGGATGCTGAAACCAGTCATTGACAAGCTAAATGATCAAGTGGCCAAATACGATCCCATTTCTAGTTTGTATGAGGTCTTAAGAGCTGAGCATGAGGACCTTAAAGCGAGCCTTGAAGCACATGCTGAGGCTGTCGTCTCTGAAGCCGAGGATAGGTTATCCCGTCGCCAAAATTTAATATTTCACGGCATTCCTGAGACAGTAGGGAGTGTGACCGACAGAAACAGCATGGACTCCACTAAAGTCGTTGAGATAGCCGATCAGCTAGGAGTCTCTAACTTCTCAACAGTCTTTACGAAGAGAATTGGGAAGCCGAACAAGAACGGGGCCAGGTTGTTGCTAGTCAAATGCTCTTCAGTCGAATCCAAGTGGGATGTACTTAAAAGATCCAAAACCCTCAGGAAGCATCCCAGCCTGAAGAACACTTTTGTTTCTGAAGATCTTACTAAATCTCAACAAGCTCACGAAAGAGCCTTACGGGCTGAATTGAAGAGGAGACGCGACGAAGGTGGTGACTTCATTATTCGAAAGGGCCAAGTCGTTCCTCGAAGTCAAACGAATGCAGTCCATCGACGAAATTTTCAATAGCCGGTTTTACTGAATTTTACCCTTCCATTCTACTTACTAACATTCGCTCCCTACGCCCCAAAATCGATGAGCTTCATACTTTTAGTCGTACGATTAAGCCTTCGATTATCGCCATCACTGAGACGTGGCTTTCTGACAATGTTAATGATGAAGAAATTTTGTTGACGGACTATAGCCCACCTTTTCGTTGCGATCGAAACAACGGAAAGAAGGGTGTAGGCGCGTGTCTATATATACTTAATACAATGCATGTAGCAAATTGTAATATTTTTCCCGTCTGTCCATCTTGGATTGAGTTTATTGCTATTGTGACTAAAGACTGTCGACTTTGCGTTATGAACATGTACATACCTCCGAATCTATCTAAAGACGACACCGCATCAGTACGTAATTTTTTGTGTGGCTGTATTCCTATGTATCTTGATGCCTTTCCATCTTCTCAAATCATGATTCTTGGTGACTTCAATAATTTCCCTTGTGATGACTTCGAGCTTCAATTCGGTCTTGTTCAACTTGTCGATTCTCCCACGCGAGGAATGTCCATCCTCGACAAGATTTTCGTCGATCCCACGCTTCGCATCAAGTACAACTCTCCAACCATCGGTCCTGCCTTCGGTCTCTCCGATCACCTGTCCGTCCTCATGAGTCCAAGCTCCTCACAGAACCTACAAGTTCGCCACATGAAGAAGGTTCTTGACTTCCGACGCAGCAACATCAATCAGTTCATTGACGCTTTCCGCTCTGCTCCCTGGCATCTGCTCTACAACCCCGGTCTTTCCCTTGATGATAAGTGTTCACTTTTTCAAGCCTTCATCGACGTAGCCTTTTCTGTCATTCCTCAGTCATTAGTGATCATGTCTTCAAGAGACAAGGCTTGGATGACGCCTATTTTAAAGCAGATGATCAATCAGCGATACTCCGCCTTCAGCAATGGGGACATGGCCCTGTACTTGCATTACAAGGAGAAGATCAAGGGTGAAATTTTCAAAGCGAAACGCCAATGGATATCACGCAGCACGAGGAACGACAACAACATCTGGAGGATAGTCAGAGAGATGTGCAACTTCAAGCTGAAGTCATGTACTCTACTTGAATCCGTCACCAATAAGTACAACAGTCCTGTTGTCGCCGCTGAGAAGTTCGCGAGCTCCTATGAGTCGTCTTTCACTCCTCCAAATGACACGTATCTTGGAACTGTCAACGAAATAGACGTATATCAGTGGTCGCCAGAAATTTCTCCAGACACTGTTTTCGACATGATCGTGACGCTCAAGGCCAAATCTCCCGGGATTGACAATCTTTGGCCAGGCTTATTCGAGAAGATAGCCTGCCCTCTGACTCATATATTTTCTGTGTCAATCAGCAGCGGTCTGTTTCCTTCTGCATGGAAAGTTGCTAACATTGTGCCCATCGCAAAGGCTAATCAACTTGATTGCGACAACTTCAGGCATATCTTCCTTCTACCAATAATATCAAAAGTACTTGAGAAGATCGTGTCAAAGTCAATAGCCATCAGATTGCATACTCTAGCTGGCAAAAATCAATTCGCTTACAAGCCGAACACGAGCACTCTACATGCTCTGATTTCATTTCATGATTTTGCCACTCGTAAACTAGATTGCCCTGATGTCAACGGTATCATCATCATCTCGTTTGACTTGAAGCGAGCGTTCGACTCTGTGGATCATCGTGCACTCCTGAAAACCCTGTGCGAGGGCGGAATCCCCACTGGTTTCATTCGATGGATCTCATCCTTCCTGAGTGACAGACACTTCGGCATTTCCCTCGAGAATGTTGTATTCAGCTCTTTTCACAAGATGACCTCAGGTGTGCCTCAAAGATCAGTCATTGCCCCTTTGCTGTTTACAGCTCACATGGGATCCTTACAGCCAACTTCCGACGACTTCTTCATGATTAAGTATGCCGACGACGTCCTTGTAGCCATGGCTATTCACAAAGACACCAGCATAGAGAACAGTGTCGCAGCCGAAATAGACAATTTTGACAACTGGTCTATCTCCCACGGCCTATCGATGAATAAGGAAAAAAACTAAGTGCATGATTATCCAGAAAGGTCGTCTCTCTGTAACTCCAAACATCGGTCATCACCTGAGCATCGACGTCGTGCAGGAACTCAAGTTCTTAGGAGTCCTTCTGTCTGAATCCATGAAATGGGATTCCCACATTTCACAAAGCTGCAAGGGTGCAAGTAGACGTATCTACGCTCTTCGACGTCTAAAAGAGGCCGGGATCTCAAAGTCCGATCTGATCTTGGTCTGCAATGCGTTCATCAGATCAACTTTGGAGTACTGCTCACCGCTCTTCATCGGCATCAACAAGAAGAACTCTAATAAGCTAGAGAAGCTCAATCGGCAGTGTCATCGTATAATCTGTGGTAATGACTGTCGCGAAAATTGCCTTAGATTCCTCGATGACAGACGAAGAAAACGCGCGCTAAAGACATTCAAGAAAATGCTTGCTCCTGAAAACTGTCTGCACGACTTAATGCTGAGAGTCCTCATGTACTCTAAGCATCTGGAGATGCCCTTATCCCGGAGTCAGAGAAGAAGTGAATCCTTCGTCCCTTTTTGCACAGCGTTGTACAATGAGACTTTGTAGACCATCAGTATTCACTCTCGCACTTGTACTAACCTTATATTATTTCTTTTTATGATTTTATTTGTACGACTCTCAATTCCTTGACGAACCACCTTTATCTACGTGGTCCATGCATAGCAGAACATTCATTTGTGTCTCATATGAACATTGTGATTATTATTATCGAAATAAACGCTTTACTATTATTATTATTACAATTTATTAATAAGTAGTATGATATGAATATTGGCTTTCTAAAGTATACACTATTTATGAAAATTAATCTTTATGCCAGAGACATCACGAATCAAGCAACGAAGCTCAAACGTGAATCTACAAAGGATGAGAAGTTATTTTTGATGAACGAAGTTTCATTTACCGTAATTTTCCTTCTTAAATAGCGGCATAAATATTGATTTTGGCAGCATTTTTGTAATTGTTGTAGAAGTCGAATAGCTAGGTTATAATTTTAAAAACCATTGTAGGAGGTATGCCTGAGACATATACGTGCAGGAACTAGGTTGATTTGAGGGGTCAATTTTTTTCTGTCTTGATTACATGTCCACTGAAGCGTGAGAATAATTAACTATTGAGTTGCATCCTCAGTTGAAAAATGGAAGCATGCCTGAATAGCTGCTATTTCATCCAATATCAGGAATCATCATATCAGGATCTGTCCACATCTCATAACATCGTTACAACTATTTAAAGTGGCAGCCATACAAGGGTAAATTTACTAAGGGGGAAACTAGCCCAGGTGACCCATGAAAATGATGATGTTCGAGGTCAAAAATATGCACCAAGAGACGATGAATTTTTGTAGTTTTTTTGCACCTAACCCTTCCAAGCGATCTGGTAGTCAATGTATGACTGGACGCGGCAAAGGAGGTAAATGTCTCGGAAAGGGCGGCGCTACGCGTCATCGCAAAGTATTGCGTGACAATATCCAGGGTATTACCAAGCCCGCCATCCGTCGTCTCGCTCGACGAGGTGGTATCAAACGCATCTCTGGTCTGATCTATGAGGATACCCGATGAGTTCTCAAGGTCTTCCTCGAGAATGTCATCCGTGACGCTGTCACCTGCACTGAACGCGCCAAAACGAAGACTGTTACTGCTATGGATGTAGTCTACTCCCTGAAATGCCAGGGTCGTACATTGTACGGCTTCGGCGATTAAGTGCCATTTATGAACATTGAGTGAACAATATCAAATATCAGAAAATACTGAATGAACTTTCGATTCATTTAAATCGTCAAAAAAATGTGTCATCAAATTTTGCTTCGCTTTGCAATGCGCTTTGAAGATTGATGATTTTTGTACGTCACATGCCACTTCGTAAAACTCGTAAAAGTGGATAATAGTGAAGTGGATTCTATGGTATTATTAATTTCTATGGTAAAACTTGACTTGGCATGTAAGCGGACAATGTACTGAAGTATGTATATGTCAAAGGAGAAGTTTCCACACCGACTCCTTACTTCAGGACAGGTTCCTAAGTATTGATGGGTCACCTGTGACCCATTAGGTTACGGAGGTAGAAAAAATGATTGTTATCATAACAGACAAAATTGCTTATTCGAATTATAAAAATTAATTTTCTTTTTTTATTAGTTTTTGATGTAAAAGCAACTTATTACATTCTATTATTATTTTTAAAAGCAATGGTCAGATTGTCATTCACAATGCAAGTATGGCCTACTGCATCACAGCTTTTGAATTCAAGCAGTTCAATATTTGGAACCAAGTGATGAATTAAAAGACAATTTAGTGGACATGATGACGAATTTAGTTGCCTCATGGAAGGACGTGACTGATTCTTCAGCTTTCACCACTGCTAAACGCATTGATGGTGATACGAGCAGATTTTTGAGTAGCTTATGAGTAGTTCACATATTTTTAGGAATACCAAATGAACCACAAGTGGTATAAGCATTGCAAAACAGCAAGCCATTTGTCATTTTATTCACGAAATATCATTTTACTGAAGTCATAATGCATAAATAATCAATTTCCAGCATCAATAAGTCACTGGTGACGCCCAAATTGGCACTTAGATATTTTCAAATTTCAAAATATCGCTTCATTGAAGTCAGAGTGAGTAAGTAAGCAATTATGGAAAGTGTCAATGATTTTCTACCATTATTTCTTATACCGGGTTTTCGGTTAAGTGACAATTCGACGGGTATTCATTACTCTTAGCACACTACCAACAAATTTCCCACGTTAGTGCGCCAGTAATAATTGGTAAAGGCTGGATATATCACCAAAGACAGAACAGCAATATCGGCACTGATAGAAGTAATAGAAGATCTCTGTATGCTCTATTCTATTTCTTCTGCTTTTATGTTGAAGAGAATAACCTGATTGACAAAAAATGAATTAATCAAGATTTACATTGAACGGAGGTTATTCAGATTTACACAACAAATCGATCACACCGAACACATGTTCAAGCGAGAAATAACGAAAGTCATTGAATTGTTTTTAATCAAGACAATCATCGTGGTTGAGAGACTATGCGGTCTTTGAATATGTTCGAACCTCGTCTTTAAAACTGATAAGAAAACTGTGATATTTTCTAGCGTTTGTTAACAACCTACACAGTAGTAAAAATCAGAGATTTGCAGGCCAGTTTTTCAATTTCTTTCAGAGTTGACCACAAATGTATTCGAAAGTTGATATATTCTCACTAATGCTTGTGATTGTCTTGTGCTTGTGCCTTTTTAACAGTTTCAGTCAGCGAAATTTCCTTCTTACCAATTTTGAAAGCAGGTATTGGGACACGATGCTACTTTTGAAAGTTATGTTGATACTGCGTGTGCAGAATTCAAATTCACCCAAGTAGTTCAATGAATTTCACAATTTCTATGCTGGCAACTGATCAATTCAAAGACATAATTGTCACTTAGAAGTTGTTGTTGTCTCCAGATTGATGTAAATGTACATGTAAAGTTCATGTATGTAATTTAACAAGTATCATGCATTTCATAAGGCATGCAGCAATGTATTTTCAGTTCAAATATCACGTCACATCACCAAATTTTTCCACGACGAGTCACATTATTAATTGCGTATCAGAATATCAGAACGTTTATTCTCAAACTGAAAACCCTGCATTGTACAATCTTAGCATCACCTTTTTTTGTTTTTGTCGAAGGTTTTCAATAAACATTTCGATCTTGTCAATTATTTTAAGAAAGTCGGAGGAGGAACATCTCTATATCTCATTCCCTCTTTCGTTTCTTTCCCCCTACTTCTGCCAGCCTCATTCACAGTCTTCGTAAATATTTTCATCTTTTCAAAACTATATATTGCTAAAAATAGCGGAAATGATTATTGTGACACCAACTCTTCAACACAAGATGTAGAAATCATCTCGAAGACATCTCGGACAAGACATTGGTGATGAGGAGATTATTTGCTTGTACACTTGAAATCCTCTACGTGATGCTGAAGTTCGATTGAAAGCATAGATGATAGGCAGCATTGTCGATTGTGTTATACAAAATGTCACGAACTCATTACGAGCAAACTTTCATGTGTTCGAGTTATCAGTCATTGGCAAAAACAGAGCTAATCGATCTATAAAAAATAATAACTAAATTTCTTATTTGGATCATGCAAGTTCACATCAAACAGTTCGTTTAATCTATTTATTCTACATGCTTTTGAAATTGCAACAGCTTGAATTAGGATTTTCTAGTCAATCATATGCATGTAGATTTGGAGTATTGATAATTGATCTTTGATACATTTTTCATCATATACAACAACGATGCTCTCTTCTTTTTTACAACAGCTTATTTTTAAATAATTTTTGAACCAGCAAATGTTGAACTTTATCTAACGTCATATTTGCTAGTGGTACATAATCTGCACAGTATATTAGCCACTACCTGAGTAACTTTTGACTCTGTATAGATTTTATGCTCATCATTTGAATTGTGTACATTGCTTAGATTTCATTCATTGACCATTTTTATGTCATTTTAGGAATTCTGAAATGTAGCTAAAATTTCCACATGATGCCATTTTGTAAATCAGTGTTGCCGATGCCATGGCCTTTTGGTAGAGTGTTCGCTCTGCGTCCGGGAGACCTTGGTTCAAGCCTAAGACTATTAAAATATGTGCACTCTGCATTCTTGCTAAACACTCAGCACAAAAATAATGGGAGTGGGATAAATAGTAACTCGACCACATGGAAGAAAGGCTCCGGGCCTAATGTGCTTCCAAGTATAAGCAATGTTCATTAATTCATTCAATGTAATCATTAATTAATTTTATTGATTTAAATTTTAATCATTTTTAAAATTGTTAACATTAGTAAATGTTTATTAATTAATGTAATGTAGGGATACCATGTTCGAATGAAGCAATTTTAATAATATTTTAATGATCGTTTTTTCTAATTTCCTTTCACTTTGGATTCTTTTCGGTGTACCGGCATATTCCATCTTACATGGTTTTCATGACCTTGCCTGAGTTTCTTTCCCGACAGTTTCTTCAGTTCATGTCAGGTCAGTCGGTATGTCAACATAGCCTAGTCCTCAGCGATCATTGCAAACATACACTTTACGGACACAGTCTGTGATTATAACTGAATAAATTCATTTGAATTGGAAAATAATTTTTTTGTGGATGCGAAAAAGTTTCTCTAAGGATTCTATATTTCCAAGGATTGTTGATTCTCCGAAATTTGAATTTGAATTTACTACATCATCCTGAAAAAATCAACAAAAAGACAAAAAAAGAATATTCGACGCGCTGTTGAAGCAGAAGAAGAATCATTTATGGATATCTGATCAAGATAATTATTTCGTTGGTCTGGCAGCTTCAGCTGCTCTAAATATTTTTAAAATTTATGTTTCATAATTTTGACTTAACAATATGATTTCCGAACAATTGTTGTAAATAATAACTTACACGTATCAAGCACGCAAAACTATTTTTATTGTAAGTATTCAATGTACATTGCACATACTGTAGGTTACCGCAAGTGTAAAGCGATCGGAATTTAGCATGGTCACTTTATTGTATGCCGATGTCATTTTATATTGTAATAATCTTCATTAGCTATCGACATTATCAACATTACAGAGAACATTTACAACCTGTTAGGGTCCAGCATTTGTGTCTGATGTATATCTCTGTAATAAACTATGTGGGCAAGTGGGAATGGATGCTCTACCTTTTCTACCTTTTCTACCTTTTTCATTTTCCAAGTGATACTCAAAATATCCACTTTATAAGAAAATGTCTAGCATTCAAGTTTCAAGCTTTAAGTTTTTATGTTTTTTGCTGTTTCTGGTGGCAAAATGACCGAGCTTGTAAAGCCATTCTGGAACCGCTGGAACCATCATTGGAACAGGCGGACGCCATTTGTGTGATGCTGCAGTTTTGGGAACGACTGAGAATTACAAGGGGCTTAAACAGGGTTGACAGTGAATGAATCAAATGTCTTCGAAGGGCTGCCTATGCAGTCTAGTAAATAAATCAGCAGGAAGAATAATTTAGCTCTAATTATTGGCAATGCATTAATGATAAGATTCAGTTTTTGTCGGTTTCTGTTTTGGTTTCATAAATTGATTGCAATCATAGAAATATTTACAGACAATCTGTGAATTTCGGTCAGATTGTCAAACCTGCATTTTTTCTTTCCACCAAAACACCTACAATAGGGCGGCGACAATGCGTTTCATGCGAGAAGCACGCAGATCACTGAAATACGAAATAAATCTGTCCCGGCACGATGAACAGAAATGCTGAACATTGCTAGCTGATAATAGTAGCGTGAAGCCCGAATTATGGGGAATATGAAGATATTTAGCGATTTTTATCACCTGGATAACGAAAAGGAAATTCTATTGTTTTGAGCATCACACGCTAAAGTATCAAGTCAGCTAAAAATGTCAGTTTTGACACGAATCACCATTGAAATATCTCATTTTTGCGAGTTTTCCAATCGACGAACAATGTTAGTCTAACTAATCTCAAGGTCAAACTAACCGATTAGAGAAATTTTGACTGCAGTGATAGTGGATAATGAATAAGACGTGATAGAATTCTCCGATTTAATTGTAAGGGGAGCCAGGATATTCCATTGGATCCCTATATGCCGCTTCGAATAATTCAATTGAACTGAAATTGTACACTGAGATTCTACATTGACTGTTTTTCTTGCTATCGACAATTTGTAATTAACATCTTGGATAATGTAGGCTACTACAAGAGTTTCGATCAGTTAGGTCGCGTTATGGACCTCGTGACTATCATCAGCCCACCAGAGGGGAGGCGGGACTAATATGCGTAATTTGAGTTCTTCGGCCTCTAACTCAGGACCCAATGCTCGCGACAGAGAGCTAGTCATGGTCATCGTGCATCCGCATATGTCAGCATATATCCGCATATTTGAGGAAGACAGGCGCTCGCACGCTCGCACGCATTAATAAGATAACGATAAAAATCCACGTAGTTGACCAAACGACGGGAGATCATATTGATATTGAGAGAAGTAAAAAGGTAACTCCCCTTTGTATTAAAGTCGAATTTCTATTCAAGTTAAGTTTCTATAACACGACAGTACTTCGGCGTCCCGCGCCTTCAAAGGGCGATAGAATCCACCTAGTTCTAACTAAACTTGAATAGAAATTAGACTCTGATACAAACGGGAGTTACCTTTTTCTTTGTTCAAGATAATAATGCGCAAATTTCATCGCTCAAGTACCGGCAATGAAGTCCGACGCTTATTTGGCTAAGCCTCTCATTCAGTGTAGATTGATTGCTGGAGGCAAACGAAAACTGTCCCCTCGTCGTCATTACATGCAGATTACGATCTACTTCCATCTAGGCCCACGGTTAATAGTTTCCGTGTAATGCGAGTCTAAGAAAAGTGCTCATTCAGCCCCACTCAAAAAATATCGCTTGGGTAAAATGGGCAGTGCATTTTTATCATTGCTATTGTTGTTTCTGGAATGCTTGTCTTCAAGACAAATATCCCGAATATATGAGAGACTTATAGTAAGACGAAAATGGAACGAATCAATGTAAAAAGTTTTTAAGAATTTCATGGAAAGAGAATTGATTCATACAAAGCGCCAAAGCACTCAGTTTGTTAGGAATAGATAGGCCTATTGTAATCAAATTAAGTCTAGAAAGTCAGATAGCAAACTAATTGACATGAATTCTTCTTTTTAAGTTCTTATCACGAACACTTAACTTGCCTCTGTGACTAGCATCAGTTAAGTTCGCCATTACAGCGCTGGAATCGTGTCTGTTGACTATGACGTTTCGCTTCCTATCTGCTAACAATTGAGTATTATTGATCTTCTATTCATGTATATCATCGGTGGCTATCACCGATGAAAATCATTTATCAGTGATAAGCTATAAATCACTGATTATTGGCTTTTGTACAAAATGCTCCAAATGGACGCACTCGAATGTCACCTAATGTCATCTCTTCTTGCCCTGTGAGCTGTTCCGGGACGAAAACAATAACTTCTGTAAAACGAAGTCCGAAAAACCTTTAGAGTGCCCATATTAGGCCCGCCTCCCCTATGTAGTTTTGTGATCTTCATTTCAATATGGCAACTGTCTTACATTTTCTTTATGACGCATGGCCAGACATCTTTCACAACTATAATGCCTAATACCTATTCACTACGCATGCCGAATCAACCACACCCTGACTCTGTTAACCATTAAGTCCCATTTTAGTTCCAGTCTGACTATGGAGCGTTAAAGTTACCGAACTCAAACTCACAAAAGTACTAAAATGCCTATTGAGTACCAATTGGACAAACAGATTTTTTAAAAAAGTTAATAATAATTTTAATTTTTGAGTAGTATTATACTTGTAGTATGAAGATAAGAGTTTTGCATCAATGACTGCCGCCATTACAAAGCTCACGCACAATATGTGCTGTACCGTGAATGTCATAAGATTCGAAGTAATGTTTTAACATTTAAGGAGGTGGGATGAATCACCCATTATTCCGGATAATGTTGAGCATGAAAATTCTTGGTATCGTCTAGAGCAACAACTACATGATAATATTTTGATATTAAATCGAAATCAATTTTCTGATTCATCAAAAACAGGATATAATCATTTCAACGTCATTTCTACCAAGACAACATTTTCAAATTTCCTAAATCGGCCTTTGTTTTGTTAATATTGGAATGGAGATATATAACTTGTTTTCCATGAGTTGCGTATCACCATTGAGTTTGTTTACCTGCTTTAAGCATTCTGTTTGATGATGTGACAACAACAAGAATGTTCTGAGTTGATGCACGTAATGAAAATATTTTGTGAAAATGAAATGTTCTGCAAAACAATTTCCTTTGAAATCAAGCAATCCCCCTTGAGTTGTTTAGAGATGAGAACAAAAAAAGTAGAAACAGGATGATATGAGTGAATTTATGGATCATTCCGGAAGGAATGTAAAATTAGTCACAATTAACTCTCGGAGGCATTAGGGGCCCAGTGGAAAATTCTTAGTTTACTTTAACCGATATCAAAATATTTGGGAAATTGATTTTAGCCCTCGTCGCACTGGGGTGTTTTTCCGAACGAATTTCGCCCCTGCTGATCTCCAAACTTAGCAGCAGTTTTTCCAAACCACACATCAATCGAATAGGCATTTAAAGAGGATGCAGAAAAACAGCATCAGTTTATTTGTGAGGTCATCACTGAGCTGACGTGAAGGTCAAAAGAAGCCAATTTCAATCAAATTCCATAAGATCACTATTTGAAATGGTAAATGACAACAAAAACTAATAAACTAATGCCATACAAAATTGAATGATCTGGTCAAGGTAGTTAATAAAACGATGATTATCAATCACTCTGAGATTACATCATTGTATTAGGTAAATTCAAAGGTCAGATAATTCAAGTTTTTAGTTCAACTCAAACATCACCAAAATCGCTCATTTTGGTATCTAGTTTCTGGAGGTGAAAAACAACCCAATTCGGTGATTTTTATCGAGACACTGAGCCTAAAAGCATTTCTTTATAAAGAAATGATGAAAAATTTCAAAAGGTTGATCAGATGCAGAACTAAAAAGTGCAAAAAATAATAAAAGATCACAGTTGAAATTTGAATTTCAAATTTGAAACATGCATACATAAAAAGCAATTAATTTCAAATTCAAAGATTTTGCATTGGTGAATTTCTTTATATTGATAGGAAGAATCCTTTATGTAATCTCAACTTATTTCATCAAGAATTGGTACCGCAATGTAGATTAGAAGTGAATATATGCCGAAAAAGCCAAAATATTCCAAACATTCAAGTTTTAATCCTTCTATCCTTTTGTCAGAAGTTGCTCAGTACGTAAAAAGTGAGCTACTAGTAATCTGCTGGCCATAGCGTGCTTGGTTCAAAAGATATTCAAAAAATTCGCCAGGGGGGGAGGGCAAGTAACATAGTGATTATGAGCTGCTGCCAGCTGTTTGATGGATGCATCTAATCTTTTACAAGTTCAGCACTCGAGACACAACAATAGCAGAGGCAAAAGCAATAACACATCTCAAACTTACAATAAACAGGAAACACGAACTTCCACACTGCAATCTCTCTTCACAGTTCGACAGTCACACAGACAACCAATACATTTCTTAACATAACTCGCATCTCAGAATAAAACTTCACACTGTTGCATCTTGGCCGTAACCATCGACCGATAGGAGGCGCAGGACGCCGAAGGCCCGTCTGAAGCGTGTTTTACTTTTTCACTTAAAATTATAAACCTCGACCAAACTTTGGGGAGTTTTGCTGGTTCGACCTGTGGAAACCTTTACAAGCTGTTCAGCCTTCTTAGTTAGCACATACAAATACTGGAATTAATGTTTTCATAAATCAGTGATAATTGGTTCAAGATCAGTTGTATTAGGAGAAGGTTGCACTTTTCTTATCGCAATAACTCCGCCTCATATACACTGTAAACTGTAGACAGCCAAAAATCAGACAAAATAACAGCCAAAATGATCAAACAATTGCAACAGACAACATCAGACAATCAACAGCCAAAAGTGGATGTCCAGAGCAACTAAGATGAGGCAATTATTCGCTAAATATTAGACAATTCAGTTCACTTTTCTAAAAGTTTTATCTCTCAAACTCAAAGTGTTTAAATATGATCAAACTATTCAACATCAGCTAATGGCAATTAGCCACTCCTAATCACATAGGTTCTAACTCTGTTACACTCATTCACACTCGCATTCTTATATGCACGTTATGAACAACTCTGATAGTGTACAAGTCCGTCGTGTCAACATCAACTTTAGGGAAGTATATAGACCCTTAAAAGCTGTAAAAAAACATTGTAAAACAGAATTAAACGATGACATCAATATGTCAAATATCCAGACCTGTTATTGCCATGCATCAAGGTGTATACAAAGAACCCTACTTATTTACAACATTGTATATTCTATAATTGAAAATTATCAAGGATACCATCCAATTTCAATAAAAATGTATATAAGTAGTATGATAGGCAGTAAACGCAATAATATAAATTAGTTCGTGCGATGAGACAAAAATTGTCTGACAAGCAGTAAATTTGTGTGATAATACCCAGTAACTGCCAAAATACTGATGTGGCTGACAAATTGTCTGATAAGTGGCTGTTTACAGTTTACAGTGTAGTTAATTAAATTGAAAGAAATTTATTTATTCAGCACAACAAATCCCCACATTGACTCATTATTTTAGTTTTATCCATCCTATGGCAAATAAGCGTACCGAGCCACAACTATTTGTGATATTCTGAATGATATGTTCTCGGTTATGACTATATTCTTGTTCAGCCAGTTCACAGATTTCTGTGGCTTGGGATACGATCTTTGCTAGCCTAGTATCTGACCCAATGACATGTCTATGACTGTTACTTCTGTGCCTGAGTTATATCATGGTATATGCATGCATTACTGACAATGCATAAATTTGAATTTATTTGAAAATATCATTTAGTTGTTGTGGCAGCACCGGGCACGAATTCAGTGTGCTCGCATACCATCATACGAGTTTTCCCTACCAGAATCTGCAGATGGAACATTTGGCAAGTAAGAAAAATACTGCAAGAAGATACATTTCACTTGATCATTTGATGAAGTATTCTGTAAAAGGGACACATAAGCTGATTCCTTTTTCCGTACAAAAATGCTACCGCCTTTCTTGTCTACACTCTGATTAGCTCTAGGCGAGTTATACCTTTATTATAGTCGTGTAAACAACTTTCGAAATAATAACGGTAGGTTGGACTTATTTGTTAATGTTGTAGGAATGCAAAAGCTTTCGATATTCAGCTCAATATGTGAAAATGGACAAATACACATGTTGAGTTGAAAATCAAAAGCTTTTGGGTTCCTATAACATCAGCAAAAATGTGACCAACTTTCACTAACAACACTGATATCTGCAAAGTGCTTATCAACTGAGATACAGAGTTCATCCAACTTGTCGCAAATTGAACAAGCATTTGTACAATAAAATAACAGGTAGACAATCAGTAATCACTGCTGTCAGTTGTTCTCGTCCTTTTTAGTGATAGTTCCTCGATTAGGAATGAAAGCGTCCTTCTTTTAAATTCGTCTACCAGTTTCAGTTCTTTCTAACTTTATTCGTGTCAAATCAAGACGAGGAGAGATTGTCTCGTATTAGCATATTTGAGTTTCCACGCGTTTCTGAAGCACTTTGATAATCCATCATTGGCCATAATGCGAAGTCTGACATGACTCGGTTTTTGGCATCACCTACGAACACGATCAGCTGCCACAATTGAATCTCGGGAGATGTCCATTCTACGACAAAGCTACTTCACACTTGAGGCTAGGTCAAACTTTCGATTAGATTTGACAAATCAGTTTCAACAAGCTCGTTTTGATAAAGACATATTGTTAAATCGCAATATTATTAAAGCGGATTACTGTAAACGCATGCTTGACCTCATGTAGATTTAGATTGATTAAAACTGTTATAATAAAACGTCCGCTTTGTTAAACAAAACCATTTTTAGACGATTTCATGTAAATCCAAAGTTTGACCTCAACTGCTCTAATAGCATAATCGGTTTAGTCGCATAGTTAGCATAGTCGGTAATGATGAATATTATTGTAATGTTTCACTTACCTTTCTGTACTCCTTAAACAAATTCTCCAGTTGGACATTCATTTGTTCACTTGTTCTCCCTCCTTCTTCCTTAATCTTCTTGGACGAATCCTTCTCAAAACATTTTATTCTGCTATCGACATGACTTTTCACAGAGGCATGATCGTTGGCGTTATCAACTACACCTTCCAGCAGCGAGATTGTTTCAGGATGACCCCATCGCTTACCGCGTGTTCCCTTCTGCATGTTCATCAATGTCATATAACGATTTGATAAAACGCGTTTTGTATTTTTTTGATTGATCACATTTCTACTATAGCTTTTGTTCACAAAGTTCGATAAATCCGATCTTGATATCGAATGTTGTTCAATCGAAATCCTTGGACACTATTAAACCCTACAGTATCTTTGACCTCAACAAGCTTTAGCCTTGAAAAAACCGTTTATATGTACCAGACAGTTTCATCAAATCGTAAAATCATGATCGAGTATCGAAATTGCAGTTAAAACGCGATTGAATGCTTGCGATGGTTTAATACATAAAACCGTTTTATTCAGATAATACGGATTTCTTAAATCTAATCGAAAGTTTGACCTGGCCTTTGGTTCTTCAGCCCCAAGGCAAGTATTGTCAGTGACATCAGTTGAGCTTTCTTTCGATCCAAACACCATAACATTGTTTACCTCCCTCTCGTTGTTCTTTCTTCGATGTCAAAAACACATGCATGAATTTGCCGTGAATAAATTACTCTCTCTCCCTTGCATCAATGTCAAAAGCAACAAGATTTCCAGATCGCAACTGTTTAGGTCTTAAATGATAGCGTACATAGATGAAAAGTGGAAACCGGCAATTCTGCAAGAAGACAATTCTATTTGCATGACTGTGGACACTGGACAATAACTAAGACATAGTAAGTCCATCCATAGTAAAGAGACAATGAAGATGCACATGAATGCGCATGGATAGAACAGAGAAATAAAACGATCTCGCATCATGTACTGCTCGTGCTAAGTCAGAGGACAACGTAAAGGTTTGCACAGTCTCATCTCCTCTTTCTCCGGCAATACAATTCTGTGGAGAACATCGGATCACTTCGTATTCTTACAATCGGTACAGGAGTAGGATAAATGGAAGAGTAGGCATTCGAAACAGACTGAGGTAGGTTACAGCATTCCCTCTTTATAGATGAAAAGTCTTCAGACAAAACTGACATTCCACCAAGCTTCAGCAAGCTGGGAACATTACAATGGGATTGAGGTCTGGAGAGAAATCGGGCCATTTCAAAGTTCGGATGACGGCTTGACTTTCGAATGAATTAGTCAAACAACTATTGTGGCGAATGGCGTCGCATGATGTATTATATCCACTGGGAAGAAGACCCTTGTGGTTGGCGGGCAATTCGATACCTCATAGTCTCTTGCGGCTTTTGAGCTGATCACTTTTCAGGCAATGTTTCACCGTGATGGCAGAGGCCGTCGGCTGCTGAAGTGAACTCCTCAACTAGGCCGAAGACAAACAGGGATCGCTTCTTACCAAGCGAATAATCATCCGATCTGTTCGAAAACTTGTCTTTTTCCGACCAGATCCAACTTTTCTGGAAAGGAGAAAAAGTTACTTCCACCTGGTGGACGGTGTTCTTTGAGACGCCTACTTTTTGCACAATGATAGAACTTGAGCACTGCATGTATCTCTCTATGATTTTACAAAAAGTAAATGTCTCGGCCTGTCATGTTGTGCGCATTGACTGAATGAAAGGTCTTGACAGCATTTGTCTCAAACTATCTGCTTAATGTACATATGAGAGTTCGTTGGGGGTGATTCACAGAGCAAAATGATTGACGTCTCCAGTGGCATCCCGCTAGGGTCATCCTTTGGACCGCTAATCTTCGACCACTTTATCTCCGATCTTCTCCTAGAAGATCAATGGTGTTGCTCCATGCCAATTAGATATGCTGACGATATTATAATTGCTGGAAAAAAGTTTTCAAAGACAACAGTTCCTGTGCATGATCAAGTTGTTGCATGGACAATTGAGAACAAGATGACCAGCCAAGGAAAATCAATCAAGTTTCTATCTGTATTAGTGCGCTGTGAGAGACCAATTCGCAAGTCGGAGAAAGAGGTGCCTTCCAAAGCATGCTTCCCACTTACTCCATCAGATGATGCTTTCTACATGTACTGCACGCCACTGATCAACCACTTGACGAGTTAGCGCGAGGCATTATCAACCAGCATTTGCTTAGGTACTTGATGCATGCTCTTCACTGCTGCTGGCACTCCCCAGTTTGACGCTATTCGCCCGCTACTTTTAAAATACACTCTTTTGCTTCATAAAGTCTTCCAATGAGCAATTTACAAAGAAAAATGCTGATCGTCGTTGTCGCGACAATATCTCATGTAATATCAAGTTTATTGGCTAGTACCTACTATGTGTCATATTGCAAACTTTCCAGGAGAAGCAAAAGCTGTCTGCAGATTTCGAGTTATCGAAAATGAAAACCATCTTAGCATGTGCCTTTTATCATCTTTCTACTATAGACCAGATGTTTTCAAATATGAATTGAGTTCAAGAAGGGGCTGCAATTGAGTGTAATCCATATTATGAATGTACATCTGCGATATTGGTTGCTAAGCCCATGCGAGGTATTAACAAAGAATGCGCAGGTGCGATATTACTTGCCAAAAAACATGTGAAATGCTGACATTGGTCATAGAAATGTCATCTAGAGCAAATTGCCGCGTCCGCTACTTTTCGCCACCCACCTGTAAATCACTAGCGATTCGCTAGATGGCTTGCTAAGCATCGATCGACAGCCACCGCACCATCCTTATACAGTCTTTCCTACCATTCTTCTGGGAGGAATTACGAATGCAGTGAAGCCCTGGTACGAGTACAAGGAAGCCGCTGTCGCATTAGGTGTTATCGTGTTGACATGTACTTCCCTCGTTCTCATAAAGAAAGCCAGCAGCGCAATGCGCATGTATGCGATCATGCATTGTGATGAAACCATGAGATCAGTTGGCTTTTATGGTTGGATGATCTATTGGGAGATCATTCTTGCTTGGGGCCCTATAGGACTTGAGATTACCATGCTGGCCATTTGATTAGCATAGGACCAGAGATTGCCACTCTGGCCACGTAAGATGAGTTAGATAAGTTAGAAGAAATAAAGACCTACATGTTGACACTATATAGATGTTTAGGCCTTAAATTCATTTGTTTTCGGCTTGCAATAGATTTTCGTAGCCAATTTAAATTAGGCCTATAACGCTATTATTTGACACAAATGTACCTTATTGGCATATCAATAGTCTCAAATGAAAGGCAGTGGCCGAGTTTATATCTGTTCGTAATACATTATTGGGCCTTAAAATCATTTATTCTCGGGTTACAGTAGTTTTTCGCAATTATGGCGGCCATATTGAATTATGAGGTCATTCTTTGACATATATATATGACTTATTGGCGTAGTGCTAGTCTCAAATGAATGGAAATAGTCGAATATATATCTGTTCCCAATACATTATTGGGCCTTAAAATCATACATCCTCGAGATTTAGCCCATTTTTATAATCATTGCGGCCATTTTGAAAGATGACGTCATAATTTGGCAATGGCTCATAGATGATTTTGGTGAATGACATACATGATATCTGTGACATGCATACTTTCCAAAAATACAAGTACTTAGGGGCTCGCATTTTTTTCGCTTGATGGTCGTTCCGGTGTGAACAGTTCTCGATCGGTTTCAAGTCTAGAGAACTGTCGCGCCATGATTCTAAAACTTTGACACCAGAATTTGATAGCCAGCTTCGAACAGACCTTGCTGTACGGCACGGGGTGTGTCATGTTGGAAGATTGACATCCACGGACATCCAACCATGTTGGAAGCTTGTTTTCGATTGTCTCACGGTGCAAGCTGGCGTTAATAAAAACAAGAGCACCGAATATTGTTATCAAATTCTGGTGTCGAAGTTCTTGAAACATGGCCCGGCATTTCTCCAGATTAGGAAACCCAACGAGAACTACTGGTTCATGATGAAGAAGGAGTTGCTCAACGAAAGCCCGAATCTCTCAATGATCTCAAGAAGACGGTAATGGAAGTATGAACCACCGAAAATAGCGAAGAGTATTGCAAGAAACTGATTGAATCCATGTCGCAACGCATAGAAGCTGTCTTGAAGGTCAGAGCAGGACCAATCAAATATTGACATTTTGACTGTGTTGTTCCGAAATTTCGTAATTTCATTTACTGAGCGTTATTTGTAAAATTCACGCTATTACTTTGAACACACATTTCAGGAGTTAGAATGGGTATTATTGCATCAATATACTATTTTCTAACTCAAATTGAAAATTATGCTAATCAAATGGCCAGCATGGTATACGTCCTTGAGAGTTGTCATCTCAGATACAATCGTGTCAATAAGTTCCCTGGAGTTGTTAAATAACTAAGCCTACAACTACAGTCCGTTTCATAAAAAGTGGATCATCCTAAAATTTGACTAAATAAAACATAAGTATGATATAGAAAGCATTTTTCATGTTATTTCATGTCCCTAATATATTTAAATGTCCTTATATAATCTGATAAGCTATGATACAGCAATGGTTCTTAAGAAGCTAATATTTTGTGGC
Organism: Prostheceraeus crozeri; assembly: GCA_907163375.1. Taxonomy (NCBI): domain Eukaryota; kingdom Metazoa; phylum Platyhelminthes; order Polycladida; family Euryleptidae; genus Prostheceraeus; species Prostheceraeus crozeri. The sequence goes on along the minus strand of CAJQUW010011522.1, from coordinate 153,380 downwards.
CCTACCCTTATTGTCAATGACATTACCAATTCGTCTAGGCATTGATTCGATGATATCGTTGATTTTTGACTGATCTAACTTTCTCCGCTCTGTTTTTAACAGTGACGTAAGTTGTGATACGCCATCTGTAGGTAGCAGTGAACGACGAACGTTACGTTTTAGAATACTCCATACATTTTCTATGGGATTCAGATCAGGAGAACGAGCTGGCCAAGATAATGTCCTAAACCCTAATTGAGACTTGCATAAGTTGACTCTACTACTCCTGTGACACGTAGCATTATCATCCATAAATAACCAAGTTGATCTGTCATTTGGCCAATGTTCATTCGTAAAATATTTATCGATAATTGGCCAATGTTCATCGGTAAGAGATAGATTTCTAGCTGAAAGCAATCAGGAGTGCTGCCAACACCACCGCAACGAAGTCAGGAAGCTGTGGAACATGAAGTCCAGTTAATCACATGTAGCAGTTACATTATTGTTGATGAATAATGGTGCTATACCGGCTCTGATTGACCGATTTTCTTTATTTTTGTTTTGCTTGATAGCTTTTGGCTTGTAGAGCAACATATTACATAACAAAGGAAACAAATGTAATTTTTTAAGAGTGAGGTATGATTTTGCGTAACATTGCTAAATGAAGATCAAATTATCTACTACTTTTTCATCTATAACAGGAAAACAACTCAATATTCATGCTTGAAATTTCCAACAATGATATTAGTAAGCACAACTGACATATCTTCCAAATTTCAGAGAAATTCGTTCAAGTTTGGCGGAGTTAGACAAAGTTGAAGTTAAGGCGATGTTTAAGGGTGATCCATTTTTTATGAAACAATCTGTATTTGAAGCCATTTCCTCATTTCAACATCAGATTTGAGTATTTTATGTTCTGATAGTAGGAGGCATAAACGACTTCATGCAGCGGGAATTTTAATTATCAAGTCATTCCTATTAACGATGATGTGCCTTTGTTATTTTGTGAATTTTATGTATTAAGATTTACCTAACAATCAAAGACAGAAGTGCGAAAGTCGAAGGCGTTCTTATCTATTGCGAAATCTGTGTAGAAGAAGGGATAAAGCGCTTGTGTTATGCAAATGAGCAGCTTGATGCCAATAGGCTCATGCAATCGTCATCAAGGTCGTTGCTAAGATTAGCTAATGGATTGCTAGAAATTAGATGAATGTTAAATAACATGTCTAATCAGTTATTTCGTTATGATCAACTTTCGCAAGCATCACATTGTCGACGAACACGACGTTTAACGCATTTAGGAATGTGTGTCTCACAAGCAAGCGGACGATTTTAAAGAGTTCCTATAGCTAGGACTACCTATAAGACTTTAAGACTTCCTATTTAGCAGCTTCAAATAATCATATTATGACAATCGTGATAATTTGAAAATTTCAAATGATTAAATTCATGATTCGAATGAGAACATCAACACCAAGTGTTCTGAATGGAGAGACATTTTCAGCATCTGGAGAAAGAAGTCATTTTCTGTCATGGCATGACTCAGAGATCAAGAAGATTAAATCTTGCTGAGTCTTGTAACTTGATGCTGTTCTAGGTTGATTACAAATTGTCTGATGGGAAACGACACTTTTTAATGGAATTATTTCAGAAAACAGCCACCGATTGAATGGCAAATCTTCCATTGAAAGAGTTTATTCTACATTGTGACTGCTACATGGATCCCCACGACACAGATAGAAACGAAAAGGGCTGGAGATGTCTACTTTAATTTTGGTTCATCGACGCTTTACAAGGCATCGAGTATAAAAGTCTGAAATATGTAGTTGTTTATCTTGTTTTAATAATGCGCGATATTGTGTTGTGTTCTCTTAACACACACAACACAGGGACACTGAAACGTGATTAAACTTACTGCTGTATTCATCTTACACTATTTACACATTATTATAACTATATAACATCATACAACTATTTCAACTATACTGTAGATGCTTGCTGATTGTGATAATGTAATGACATCAACCCTGTCGTGTTGCTCTCATACATGAGTGATTTTCAAAAATGGGTGAAATTACCAAAAATATTAATATCAGCTTCTAAAGTAATAACATGCAAAATCAGAGCAAGATCTATTACTACTCGTATGTGCATAACTAAGGAGCACAAAATTATTTATTTGTGAAATCATTTTCATACCTTGCGTCTGTGACCCTTTTATCAAACTCAAATCTGCTAATATTCCGCTTTATTTAGTCTTTGATATTAATGTAATACACTGATAACCATTCAAAAGCTGTTATGCGACTGATTGCCCTTTCATCGCTGTTGCCATAGAAATCAGTTTTTGTTTTGTTTCAGTCCCTGGGAGTAGAATGGACATAAACTACGTAACAGTAGTCTATATCCATGTTGCTAGATCTTAATGAGAATGAAATTACAGAAACTTGCAATCATAGAAATCCGACAAAATAATAATAAAGGCTTAGAACAGACATGCACATTGAAAGCAATAGCACCTAGTGGACATATGATGTCGTGACAACGGTACCTTAATGGTGGCAGCTTCCGGGGGTTGACAATAGGATGTTTCCGACAGCTAATCAATGCACTTTGTAAATGCTCATGGTTATTGTCATTTATCTTCATTACAAAAGCACTTTGATAAAATAGCTTCTCGGCAAGAAATCTACAGCCACAGAATCAGATTGTTTAAGAAACTTTGGTAGAAATGGAAACTGATTCAAAATAATGGAACATGCAAGAACTTACGAAGTTGGCAAAAAGAAATTTTCAATATCTTGCAGAGATAGAAAAAATAGTCGTACGCCGCTTGCGGATTGCTGTAAATTCCTTCAAAATGCTCCGATTGCCACCATTCCTTCAAATTCGAACAATTCTGATCATTGCGCAAAAGTTTTGTGATTATTTAGGTCCTTTCAGTCATTGTTTAGAACGATAGCAGACGCACAAAAAAACATTCACAAACTTCTCTGTAGAACTTTTTCTGTGTCTCTTTGCTGTGTGATGCGGTTGATAACAGTTACTGAAACTTAGCACAATTTGGTGTGTTTAGTGTTGAACAGGCTGCTGAATGCTCATTGTTCGATTGCTATGATGTTATGTCGGAAGATTGTGCCATTTCATTAACGCTACATGTTCCAATGCGCCCTTTCTAGTCAAACAGAAGAAGAGACGACCATTCTAATTCTGTGGCATAAACAGATTCAAGTTTGACCCAGATTAGTTGTAATCAAAATGACCAATCGGTTTTGAATTCAACCTATGTCATGATGAGTCGTGATAACTGATTAGAAGCTTATAAAAGTGTTTTTGAAATGATGAAGTTTCTTCTCTTTTGTCAGAAGGACAGTTCGAACGCCTACTTAAACGTTGGATCCCGTCGGGAAAAAGACAAGTTTTCGAACAGATCGGATGATTATTCACTTGGTAAAAAGAGATTCCTCTTTGTCTTCGGTCGAGTTGAGGAGTTCACTTCAAAAGCCGACGGTTTCTGCCATCACAGTGAAACATTGCCTGAAAAGTGAGCACTTCAAAAGCCGCAAGAGACTATAAGGTATCGAATTGCCCGCCAACCACAAGAGCTTGAGGCTGAAGTAGGCGATGCAACAATGCAACTGGCATTCTAAATGGAATCGAGTTGTTTGGAGTGATGAAGCTTTCCTGGTCATTTGACATCGCCTGTGAATCAAGGAGGGGGAAGATTGTTGATTGGGGCTGCCATACAGATGATGACCGAGTTGAACTCCACTTCCAAAGGGAAAACATGAATTCAGATGGATGCGTGAATCTTTTGCAAAGGAACATTCTTCCATTGTCCTCCCAGTTTGGTGATCCTTCCTGCGACTGAATTTCATTCATTCAACGCTCAAGATGGCGTACGAACTTTGAAGTGGCCCGCTGGCTCCCTAGACCTCAATTCAATTGAAAATGTCTGGAGTCTACTGAAGCGCGTTGTGATGCGATCAATTTTTCCTGGAGTTGGTCTTTCTTGTCGACTTGAAGCTTTGTTATAAGACAATTGTGGGAGAGTTTAGAACAAGAAGTAATCAACCGCCTGTTCAAAACCATATCTTCTCGGATTCGACAAGTGCTTGAACTTTCTGGTGAGGTTAAAAAAATTTTAGTGACCACTAGCGAACGTACCTTTGGGCCCTTGCAAAGCCAACTGGCTCTATAGAGCCACTGAACAACAAAGAAAATTTCATTTCAACCTTTAATTTCATTTATCTGCCAAATTTACATCTGTAATTGACACAATTTGATTAAATGAGACAAAAGTTTGGTGGCCACATCTTTATGATCATCACTTATGTAGTTTAAAAAGTATTATAACAAAGTGAAAAGTCGGATTTCTATGTCTGCAATGCATTCCTACATGTACAGTTGCAATAGGTTCGTTCAAGTTGCTTTGAGGTGATAAAATGAAAGTATTGTGTCCAAATGATATCATGCTTGGAAATATATGACAACATTTTGAATATTTCCAAAGGAGACTAACAAGTTGCCGCAACTTAACCCTAAAACGGCCAAGGTGTGATCAATTGATCACCAATTATTTTTCTCTGTAAAAAGGAAACAATCAATGCGAAATGAATTCTCTTATTTAAAAAAAGTAATTTCAACAGAAAATGTTTCACTGTCAACTGCATTTCGAGCACTGGGGGCTGGAATGTGCACCACAGACGCGCTCACGACAATCATAGCAACAAATCTTAGCTAGGTTGCAATTTTTCATCGGCCTTCCAGACTCCTTGCAAAGGCCGCACCAAACTCGAGTAGACAACCGGGCTGAGCCATCTGTAAATGTGGCTGGCGATGCTCCAAGTTGTTCCTGACCGGCGAACTCGCCCATGAGTCGAATAACCGATCGAGAGCACGTTGTGCTGTCATTCGCTGCCGTCTAGCTGCCATGAAGAGAAGTCACCGAATGAAAATACAAACTGGTTGAATCACAGAATGAGTCACCAAAAGAATTGTTTAGCGTTCAATCAGAAATAGTGCGTTCAATGTGACTGATGATGAGATGAATTCTATAAACAATTAGAGTCGAGCAGTCGCACACAAAAATCGGCCGAATCTTGAGACAGACAGCCTTTGCTTCTGTGTGCGTGCGTCCGGCATGTGTGTGTGTGTGAAAGATATTGAGAAAGAAAATAATGTTTCGATCCTGTGCTATACAAAAAGTAAGTCACTAAATGTGAAGTCGCAAACACGTAAATCGGCTGAATCTTGAGACATACAGCCTTTGCTTACATGTGCTCGCGTGCTGCGCGCGTGCGGTGTGTGTGTGAGAGAATATTGGAGAGAGTATTTCATGATTCGATTGTGTATATCCATAAAGTAAAAGTCACTAAATGAGAAGTCTCAGACACTTATACTTCTGAATAGAATTTGAACTTTTTTTCAAAGGTGATCAATTGATCACACCTGGGCCGTTCTAGGGTTAACCACGGGGAGCCGCCGTCGTACAGTTACCGTTGTGATGACAGCGTTCTTTATTGCAGAATGAAAACTATTGAAATATCTTCGACTTGCCATCATACTTCACTGATAATTATCAACGCACCATTAATTGAATGATTATTGCATTTTTGAGACCTTGATGCTCGTATAGTTACATAAGACGAATTGTTAACAGCCAGGAAACCGCACTTAGGTAACTCCTCATTTTTCAATTCTCTTGCGTGCTACATTTATAGTGAATTCGCTCTTCCTCCTGCGACTAAAGCATCATCCATAACATTAATTAGACTCGATGGTCATTGCATCAGAGACAAAAGAACGGTTATACATCATTGCTCTCATTTTGACAATATAAGCGCCTAACCCGTCAATTGACGAATTTAGAAATTAAAATGTTTCTAATTTTTGAACCAGAAATGGTTTCCATTTTCCTTTCATGGCTTTTCTTTATTCGCAGTATCACTATTAACGAGTCATCATATTGCATTGTTTTAGAAGAAAGGTTTCTACAACTATGACACTAAACAAGATGAATATTATGCGAGTGCTTGGAGAAAGAACTGTGTCTAAGGACTATGAACAATTGGCACAAAAGATTCACGTAGGAATCAATCAATCAATTCGCTGAAAAAGAACACAGCCGTAGATCTTCTTTCGATTTCAACAATGAAATAGATCGAATCCTGACAAAAGAGCAACAACTAGAACAATAGCAGAACAAGCTGGATTGTGTCATCAATTAGTTTGCGTAAAGCTAGCAAACACCACTTGCAAAACGTTTGGGTTCCTCGTGTTCTATGTGAAGATCAAAAAGCAAGAAGAGTTGAATGTTGTTCATTACTCCAACAATACCGTGAGAAGAATCTTTCTTCGTCAACTTATGACAGTCCCCGAGACTTAAGTATACTTTGGGTATACTGGCAAAATGAAAGGATAGTCAACAACGGGACATGGAGAGCTTCGGGTGATGCCCCAGAGAGTGCACCATCTAAAAACATCTGGCAACGATCTTTTGGGACCGGAAGGGTGTTATCTTGCCCCTCAAATACTTGAGAAAAAACTATTTAAAGACGGACAGCGCCTCTGAACCCCTATTGGTAAACCATTTTCTACAAAAATATAATTGTTTTTGTTGACGGTGATCTCTAAACTGTTTTTGGTCAATTGGCGTGTGCTAATTTAAGTAGAAGTATTCGTTTTTCTCTAGCTAGTAATGATTTTGAGCTACTGCAGAGTCAAAGTAATGTTTGCACTTTCTCCAAAAAAGGTAAAATATGTCTATATCGGCTATTTGTGAAAAGCTATTTATCGTCGCATTCAATTTAGACGTTGCACTGTTTCTAGTCAATTTATATTTACTAAGATCGAAAACCACAAGAGATCCATCAAGTTATTCTTTTATTACCTATGGGCTTATTTTTTCACTCCCTGTTTAGATATATACCTACTTTTAATGCTAAACTTTATCATCTTTTTCTCATATTATTTGTCTGTTATGCATGTATGTATCAGGTCCTTACAGGTCCTTAGTTAGATCCAGTGTCGACGATTTGAATAACGATAAAAAACATTTACTAAATCTCATGCCGGCATATGTGGATAATATTCTATAAAAACATATCTAAATAGCGCATGAAAACGAGTAGGAGGTCTTTGCAAGAATATTACATGTATGTGTACTACAAGCTAATGAAATTGCTATGCTAATTGCAGATTGGGTTCTTGCAAGATCTGCATGTTATTCTTGAGTTTCGGTGTCTGGAAGATGGGCGGTAGCGGCAAAGGCGACGAAGAGATTGCAACCGTTGAGTTGATTCATGCATCGCAAGCTTACATGTAGATTGCGACTATCGAAGAATTTTCCATTGACGTGTCTGAGTTCCTCGAAATCTAATGTCGGGAACATGTAGTCCATCTTTACTGGGAGAAACATATTCAGTTGGAGATGTACTAGAGGTTGAAGGTCTGTCTGAAGCGTCGTTGGACGTGGAAATTGATTTAATCGATGGTGGTCGTTGTTGGAATCGATGTCAGATAAAGCGACATCGTTTTCGTTGTTGTCATGGTCATCATTCGATGATACATTTTCGTCCGAATCAAAACCAATTCTTGAAATATTTCATATTGATATGTAAGTAGTTGCCGCAGCTTGTCGTTGACTTCAATGCGTATTTTACAACTAAACTCGACAAGGAAAATGCTCTCATGTTATTGAGAACTTGCTGCAGTCGCATGATAATAAAAATGATGAAGTTATCTCATGATGACAGCAACCAAGTATTTTTAAAAACGAAAGTAATGAAAGCACTTGAAGATGTCACGAAGTTTCATCGATACATCCCAAATAGTTTTTGAGATATCCCAGTTTGAAAATAAAATAGGGCCTCAAAGGCCCTGTCCGTTTTAGAGGGTTAATGGAAATGTTATCGAGGAACTAGAACATGATAACAGAACGGTGTTGTATTCAACTCAAACATCTTGTCCAGGCAACAAAGGAGAAGAGGCGTCGGTTACTAAGGGATGAATGGGTTTCATTATACACTTTCCCCTCAAGATAATGCGCGCCCACAAACAGCTGTTAAACAAAGAAAAGCTGAAAAGCATTGGATTTCATGCTTTGAATCATCTCCCATAACCCTGATTTTGCTCCGTCGAACTTGTACCTGGTCTCTCCTTTGAAACGATCTTTTGACGGTGAGGTTGAAGTTTCGAGTGCCAATTGCTATCTTTCTTTGATGAAAAATAGGGATTTCTTCGCATGGGGATAGAAAAGCTTCCAATCAGTGGCATCTTCTCCGTACCTGCGAGGCCTTCGGCGCATCCTCAAAAATGATTTTCCAACATTTATAAAAATGAAAAGTGTCATCATTCATTTAAATTCGATAGCTTCTCGTGATAGCTGTGTAATTATTTCTTTCTTTAATGAATTCTTGGCGTACGCGATTCTTTTGCATCGATCACAAGTTCTTCAGGTCTTTGAGTCTTTTGTACATTGATGGCATCTCTGCCTGGACGATTTCTGAGATGTTGCAGGTGCTTCATCATTAGAAATCTGTCTTCATCGACACAGGTTGCCATTGCATTTTGAATCAGACGTTGAACACCTGTCAAAGTCCGCGTCTATTTCCTACTTATGGTCCAACCCAGTGGCGTCTTCTCCGTACCTGCGAGGCCTTCGGCGCTTCCTCAAAAAATAATTTTCAACAATTATAAAAATGAAAAGTGTCATCATTCATTTAAATTCGATAGCTTCTCGTGACAGCTGTGCACAGCTTTCCGTCTCAAAGTCAGACGCTCAACCTCATTGAACAGTTCTGCAGCACGTCCTCGAATCACAGCTGTTTTCTTCGAACAATTAGACACACAAGCTGGTCGCCTGTTCAGATGGAGCATTGATACTCAGAAAGAGCGAAAGAGAGTTGTGTGCGTGTGAGGCAGTAAGCGCACGCGCCCGCGCCATTATTGGCTTTTCCGATAGGCATGATGCTTTGCCTTCTCCAATTTTTGCAATGAAATTCTACGCGATTCTTGATCGAGGTGCGGTACCTAAATATAGTAAGGGAAGCGCAACCCAATTGTTCCTGGATTCGCTTTATATCAGAGAGGCCACTGCGTCAACAGCAGCAGATAGCTGACGTTCAGACAAGACTGCGATCAGATGATGAGCGTTCTCCAATGAATGCAGAGTAATGCATCTGACTCGAAAACCCAGATTCGGTAGAATTCCATAATTTGTTTTTACGTGATTGATGTGACACTATGTTTAGTACTGCAGATGAAATCATAACAACGCCTTTCGTCCGAAGGGAATATACTGAAAAGATGACGTTCGTCAAGCAAGGTAGGCCAACACCAGATATAAAAAATTGAAAGAGAAAGAAATACACATGACATTTTAATGCATCAAAATTTCAAACATGTGAGCGGCTGACCGGCCATGAGAAACGCAAGAAACTGTTGACCTTGCCTCCTTTTTTCTCGAGAAAATGTGGTCTGGAAAGAGAGGGGATATAGTGATCTCAGCTCCTTGAGTAAGGCGGTTAAGCGACATGAGCAATCACTTCTCATGTGCACATTATCTTGACCTCAAAAAAAATGTTCGGGAAATTGTTATTAAAAATTCAACATTTATGAAAATTAATGTTGTAACATAAAAAATGTCTGGTATAGAAATAGTATTCCAATGCCGAGTGAAGGCCTATGGTCTGGGCGCACGCGACGCCATTGCTTCCAATATCATAGGCAAATTGACAATTTTGGAAACTACTTTGCTCATTTGTATTGACTTGCACTCAAATAAAGAAAATTGACAATAATTTTGAGATTATACACGCAAAAACGTGTTACAGGCGTTATATATGTACTTCGCTATTTTGACATTTGCTCATGGGACGACCCCTTCTGTGCCAATTCACCGATGAATTGTGTGGAGAGTTTGGTGAACTAAATTTGTCACGCCTGCCAACTGCCAACATCTCAACAAAGAATCTGACAGACTGACATAATCTAGAAGATTTTCACGCAATGATCTAAATTCATCAAAATTGAACGAATCGTGGCGATCGAACAACTTTCAATAAATTATTGGCAAGTAATGCATTAAGAATTCTTTTTTCCACAAAAAAAGCGCAGCAAAAACTCCCCAAAGTTTGCGGTCATCGATGTAATAAAGTGAAAATGGTAAAAGACTGATATTCGGCGTCCAGCGCCTTAGGTGGTGGATCTTACAAGAAAAAAGTAATTTATTGCAACTTTATATCGTAAGATCGACCACCGAAGGCGCTGAACGCCGAAGATCTGTCGCTTACCAATTCGACATGATTGCCAATGCAAAATCATGATGATCTCCCGTCGACTACGTGAATCCCTTTTTTATCAACTTACTAAGTTCCTTCTTATGACATTGCTTTGAATTAGTCTTCACATCTGAAGAGCTGAAACAATCTGTTTATGTGTACTACAGTCATTCCTTCAAGCTGGAAAGTTGGAGATTCGATAAATATAGGATGGACTGCAGGTTTGCGGAAAGCTTTTTTGAAATGTTCTATTGGCCATTGATTTATCCGAACGATCATTGATCGATGCGTCTGAACGGTGTGCGAACTACCATTGTTCGATGCGTATGAACGTTGTGCGAATGATGCATTTGTTGAACATTCTTGTACCATTTCCATAGGAAGTGAAGCAAAGATGATGATTTTGATATGGCTTGACTGATAGCATTATATTTTGTTGGAAAATTTGGTATTGGTCAAGTATTTGCTCTTCCTTTTACTAGATAACAATAATTAATGGGTGGGAGGCCTATATCATGGTTTTTTGCCTACTGTGATGTACCATGATTGCTATTTTTTTATTTTATTATTACTGCTATGACAACTGATGTGTGGTGGTGAGAGTTTGATCCAGCCAATTGACAGAGTCGCGTAATTGTTTCGTAGCTCAGTTGGTTAGAACACAGGTCTAGTTAACCTTGGTCGTAGGTTCGAATCCCACCAGCCGCACATCTTTTGCGTGGCAATCTGATCTATCGTTTATTTAACTTCATTTTTGTTAATTGCATGCACGACATGGTTTAAGATGCTTTGGTGGACAATGCATCCCCGCTACTTGCTTTAATGTCGGCGGTCACAGTTGTGACGAGTACGTTATTTATTCATTGATTATTGTTGCCTTGACAACTGATGTGTGGTGGTGAGGGTTCGATCCTGCCAATTGACACAGCCGCGTAAATGGCTCTTAGCTCAGTTGGTTAGAACACACGTCTATAGTTAACCTTGGTCGCAGGTTCGAATCCGACCAGCCGTACATCTTTCGCGTGGCAATTTGATTTAATCAAAATTATACCAAATACTTGATTTTTCTAACAATGAATACTAAATGATGATGGTGATAAAAGATGCAAAATACTTATTGCATACATGAATCTTCTGTATGCCTTCTGTCTACTAAGCGTTTATTCGGCAAATACAAATAATAGTATTTATTAAAGTTAATTGTAGAGATGTCACATCTAATTACGGATCATTCTTGTGTGTTTATAAGACACGATTTTGTGAAAACTCTTTCTTTATAAAAAATGTCTTTTTTCTTCATCATTTCATTTGAAGGTGCCTAGACTGACGGGAAACAATATCACAGCCATTTAGCAAAACAATGAGACAGACTGAGGTCACGCCTCAGTAAGTACTATCATGCCCCAGCGAGAAATTTGCAATTGATACGTGCAGACTTGATTCATTTAAAGACCACCGCTGGCGCGTTTCTCTTAGATGACACAGAGAACACTTACTGTCATGTCATCAAAATCTTCTGTTCTTATTCAATTGATGCAAAGCTGAATATATCATAGTATGACGTCTGTGCACATGTCATCAGAGGGAGAAATAATAAAAGCCAAATCACCACTATCGCATCTGTACCATGCAAAGATGTCACTTAAAAATTCTTTCAATAATAATCACAGCCGCGCGCTCTCATTCCAACTACAAGCACATCTCAATAATTCTCTCGTCAACTTTGCAAGAATCATTTTATCCCACAAGACTTTTATCAGCTGACTCGTCTAGACTCCAATTTTCCCATGTTTATGTTACATTAGGTGATAGATATTCGACAGCATCGCTTGTTCGTCTGGCAAAATAAGTCTCGTGAATTTATGAAAGAAGATATTCAATTTAGGAAGCAAATGTAATACAATTTGCATTTCGCCAATTGTATAACATGCTCATCTTCACTTGCATTTTTGCTGTTAAATTGCAGTGTATGTTACATGTATATATGCTAAATTTGGAAATTTTTTTTGGAGAGTATGTGTAATAAGAATACTACAGTTCAAAACACATTTTCATATGCACGTTTTACCTAATGAATGAAGCTCTCAATCATTCCATCAATCTTCGGGCTAACACGCACCACAGAAATCTGATTTCCGTGTTTGTTTAACCCAACGCATCCACATCTGTGCGGATACAGTGCAAATGCGGATCGAAAATTCAGAATTGTTGCGGATCCGGAATATTTAGTATTGTCCACCTTAGTCCACACCATTCGGATTTACGTGATTCGGATTTAAGTGTTGCTCGGAATCACACGTACACGTAATTCATGGTGCATCATGCTTCGCGTGCAACCTTTCTAATTGTGGTGTCTATTTAATCCGTTTAAATTCGATCATTTTGGGAATAAATATGACAATTCAAAGTCACCAATATTATCCATGCATTTGACATTCTCTCGAATGTTGGCTGTAAGTCATCTTAATAACTGCCGTTTACGACATCAAGCGGGTTGTCAGCAGTGACAGGCTTCTCTTAGAGTGCATAGGGATGTTGATTTGTAGAAGGAATACAACTAAAATACACGTATGTAGAAGATCATCTAAATGTCATCGTTCCAAATTGCCCGTCCATGTCCGTGCGAATTTCCCATCAGCAGACCCAAGCCCGGCCCAGGCCCACCCCGGCCCATTTCCAACTGTGCAGCTGCTGGCCATATTACTACAAATTTTGTTGTATTTATTAAGTTCTAATTTTGATTTTCCAATGCTCTATCCGATATCTATGATATGATAGATGATCATGTTGTGACTGGCGCTAATATTTATAAGATGCCACTGATATCGAACAGTGAGGTGTTATCATGCAAATTGCTTGCGAAATGGACATTTTCTGACTTTTTCAAAATGGCGTTTTAAAAAGCACTTTTAAACCAGATCATGGATTTCATATTGCAGCAAACCAAACGCAATTTTGGAAATTTTGGAAAACAGGATGCGATCTTTGGGCGACCAATTATACTGGCGCATGTACGCTTACGTTTAAGTAAAATTGGTAATAGGTAGTAGAAATCAGTGTGAAGCAAATAGTACATGTAATTGTTAGTCTAGATCAGGGGTGCGCAACCTGCGGCCGTCCGGCCGCATACGGCCGTTGCAGAGGCAAAGTGCGGCCGTGACAATGAGAAGTAGGCCTGAATGAAAAAGAATATTGTATATGTATATTGCAAATATTTCTGGAGTTCAAGGCAATCGAAAAGCAATCGTCACTATAGTAGCATTGTCGAAAACCTTTATGCCCATACTGTTTGGAAAAATGCGCGCCCGCAGCCGCGATGAAGTTCAAGCAGTTCAATAACTCATGAATAGAATATTTTAGGGAAGTTACATTCATATGCATTCATGGCTAGAGTCATCAGCAAAAGAAACAAAATGGACAATTGAAGTTTGCTCGAATTGGCCGCGCGCGTAAGCTTCAAGTCCATGGCCTGAATAAGGATGCCTACTAGATCACCGGCCCTGTGATGAATAAATGAATGAATTTTGCATGGCTCGTGATTCCTTTATAAATTATTACAATAGCTTAGTAAAGTGTTTCTCCTTCGGTTGCCCTTACAAAAACATGCTTTCAACTTTTCAAGTGCTAATAACATCTAAGCTTAGAATCTTTTCGGGTCAAAAATGACCGTCGGTCGTATGTGGGTTAACTTGCTAACTCATTCTTTACGAAGTAGGTCTTTATGCGATTTTCAGTGCGTCATTCATCAGGGAAAGCTGATTTGAGTGGTGGAATATAAAAAAAATTGGTGCTGTTTGCGGCCGGAAAATGTAAAAGGTTGCACACCCCTGGCCTAGATATATACTCACTGCTCAATTCTAGACACTGCAGGCACACATACAGGTATCTGCACCATGCATTACAAATTTCAATAATTTGATCATCACATTAGCCTTTGCAATAGTCTCAAAAACATTATTTGACTTTTAGGTCGACAATTGATAAGCATAGAGAAAATAACTTAGGAAAGCGACCTAATTGCGCTTCTTATAGTTATGTCTGATTAGCTTTTCAGGTTTATACTACTTCTTATTGACTACCTATGGCGTGATATAAACCGAGCCGTAGACGAGATTTCTATCTACCATATCTAGTCAATAAGTGCAGTATATACCTCAAAAGACGATATTATCAACCCTATGACGATATTATCAACCGACACTTGACAACAAAGTAATTTGTATTGCATAATTTGATATCACTATCTGGATCAGTTGATATCAAGCAACATCAACCGTTTGAGTTATTGATATCAATAATCGTGAAAATATCTATTCACAGATCTGCACCTCTTCTATCTCTTAGTTCATGGCAGCTGACGGGAGGTATTTCAGTTTCATTGTGAATATCACACCAATTTGTCTCGTCTCCCACGAATAAGTTTGCTGCTAAAAGTTTTCACACTTCATTGCTAAAAAATATATACATGTCCCAGCTTTCGCCAGCCGGGAAGACATATATTTTTTTAGCAATAAAGTATGCCAGATTATTACATAGGTGTAGAATCGTATTTGAGAATCCCTTCTATATTTGATTAAATTTGGTCCCAGGGAAAATGTTGATAGAGAGGGATTTTATCGCGGATATCTATCGTCCTAGTAATCTGGCATACTAAAGCCCTCAGGATTCATCAAATAATTTCCCTCTCTATATCTCAGAGAATCGCATAGCCATCCTCTATCCATTACATGAAGTGCAAATATTTAATATTTCTATTTCAGATTTTTTCCAATTGAATTTCAGATATCTTCAAAGTTGACATTCTGATAGATATCTGAAATCGATTTGGAAATATCAGAAACAGACATAGGAAAGGTGTTGTCAATTAAAGCAGGACAAGAGCAGTCATGCTTGGCAGAGATTACGCTCCTTCCAGTGCTTTGGAGTAAATATTATTTCCCACGCGGTCAATAATCTGCTTCACCGGTCAAATAAGGCAATAGGATAATATCTATAATGCATGCACGGAGACATCTTATATCATAGATGTCTCTGACGAAGACAACAAATCAAATTACATATTGTCAGATTAGAGATTTACGTAGAACATCCCCAGGAGATTGACAATAGCTGTCATCAATATGAGGAACTCTGCTAATCATGCTGATATCAGTGATGTTATTTGTGGGAGATGCTGACATATCTGATATCAGTCCATGATTACATACCATGTCTCTTGCTGCGTTTCTGTTAAAAGCTGATTTTTATCTATGTATGATGTCATTAAGCAGTCACAATATTACTTTTGTCTTTTTTTCATAACCAAATGCCTTATTTCAAGAAAAAAGTGTAACAAAGGGATGAACACTACAAGCAATAAAAAGTTCATAAAAAGGTCCTATTTCCCTGCTCCTAGCAAACAGACAGCATTCCCTCGCTGGATGTCGAGACTAATTCTTTGCATCAGCCACGCAGGCTCCCTCTTGCCTCCTGTTGTCATTGTGAGACGCCTCCCAACTGATTCCAAGAAGGTCTTGGTCGACTCCCTCATCGCACCACACGTCTCAACAGCCACTGGTTGGACTACAAAGCGGTCAGTGAGAGTAATGTACTTGGCTAACTTCCTCGCTTCAGTCGCATTCGCAGCAGCTTCAGCTACAGTGGCAGATGCCGACAAATTCGTGCGAGAGAACGTGTCGGAACACGGGGCATCCCATGCATCTGCCTCTCATGAAAGAAAAGAGAGTCGGCCATCTGGACGCTCTCCATCTCCGCGGTCCAATCCTGGAGGCTCAATAATGGCTGAAAGAAATTACTTTTGTCTTGAAATGTGAAGATTGAAAACCTTTTCAGACCATTCACTGATCACTTCAGCTTCAAACTTTAGATTTTCGATCCTTTTCCAGACACAGCTTAAGCCTGGCGATAGAAGCTATTAATGAATTGAACCATAACCACAATCATTAAATATTTTCTGCAATATGGGAAGGACATTGCTGGCAATTACATGATTGGGAAAAATAGTCCTAATAATGATGTCTTAAATGATGTTTCTCCTTCACCTTCACAATGACCAATTTCCGGTGACTTCGGGTAATCATCAGGCGTTCGCATATTGAAAATGAATTTTAACAGGATGTAATAACTGCAATTGAATTTAGGTAATATCGCACTCATTGCCCGAGATTTCGTTTTCATTTGTTTGTGCTTGAAATCACTCTCCCGTTTCAACTGTGAAATTAACAAATACGACGAAATATCATCTGCTATAGATCTTTGATCTGTAAACCCATATCGTCTCTCCGTCTCTTTTTATTCAAAATGTCAACCTAAATAAAACTAAATTGATTGCGTCTTCCAAATTTGGCAATTGTCTTCGAAATGAAGTTGCTTTATTTTTAGATCATCTCATGTGTAATTGAAATGCGAATATGCTGAACAAGTGCAGATGAAGTTAACTGTTTGTGAAATTGCCACCCATTCTACGTGCAGTGTGCCGAGTATGATCTTCGTTGCTGTAATCTCACACGTAAAATTAGATTGTTTAAGCGTGTCACTTTGCTAGAAGTGCAAACTGATTAAAAACGACGGCACTTGTAGGAACTTGCTAAGTGGACAAAAAGAAATTTTTAATACCCTCCTGAATTGTTGCGGATTGCTGTGAATTCAAGATGGTCCGACAGACACGATTCCTTCAGATTCGAACAGTTCAGATTATTGCGCAAACGTTTTCTCGATAGTGTTGGTGGGTCAAACCACGATAGCGCTCGCTACATTTGATAGCAAAACTCGATCGAAAACAGCATTTTCTATGATACGATATTCGTTTGAATGTTCTGAAGATGCAGTTTAATTACTTACCATATCGACCTATTACGCACAAATCTCTGAATTTGTGTACTGAGATCATTTAATATGGTTACGCTCGCGACAGAGATAAAAAATATTTCATTGTAGATTTTTTGAGATTGCATTGATATTTTATCTACGCTACAGAGGATGTCAAAAACGAAATGATAGATGAATAATGAATAGTTGATGATTTCTTCATGCTCGAATAGATTCGTGAAAACACCGATCACGAGATTTCAATCAATCTTGACAGCAACGCTCGCGCATGCAATAGTAATGCTGGCGACATTATGTAATAAAATTACGGATAACATCAATTTTGCCATTAAAATTGTCATCACAGAAGATAATGATAATGAAGATTGCAAGATTGAACAATCAGTTTAGAAACAGCACACCAAACATTTAGTTAGTAACATAGAGTAGGTATATTAGGTAGAGTGGTAACTCCGCATTTATTAAATCCCCAATGTGTATACACTTTCGATTTTATCAAATGAGCTTAAAGGAGATACAGTCGGAATTGCTTCCAAATTGGAGATATGCAAATTTGTGCAGTTTTGAAGAAATTACAGCTGAATTGGCTGATCATGATGGCATAAAGCAGAAAGAAATTATATTATTTTACAGATCGTCCGTGTCTAACAGCCTTGGTGAGGAAAAGTTTGTTAAATTGGCAACTCGATGACCTGCGCTATTGCTTTCATGCTGAACCTCAAGAGAATCTATTTAAGCGTGATCAGGCAACAGCTGCCACTGGCATGGCAGAATCACAGATTAAAAGATAATGATTTCAATTAATTGTGAAAGATGCAAATGGGTCCACATCACTATTCAGATTCAGGAAATGAAACATGAATTTAGTGAATCATAAAATCATGTCGGTGAAAATTGAATTAAAAAGTTGACATTTCAGCCAAGAAAGCACGGATAATATCGCGACTTTTTCATGAAGACTTCATTATAATACGGAGCATGAAATTCCCTTGATAATCAGCCTAATTTCCGCTTAGTTGGGATGATTAGCAAATATTCATTCCTCTTGATTTCCAACTTGCTTTGTACTACTTACAACCGGGAGTCATCTCGGTAGTATTTAAATTTGCAAAATTTTGACATTTTTAAAACTGTTCAAATAATTTTTTGGACCATGGGATCGTTATCTCCGCAAAAAACTGAATCTTTTCATATAAAAATTTTCTCTGTATACAGATACTTTTTTGAGTCGACACTCTACCATACTCTATACATAGTCTATGTTTAGTAACGTAATCATAACACAGAGGTTAAGTATAATGTAGGATGAAAGTCGACATCGGAGAGTACTCTATCTTGGGTATAGCCATAGCCATGAATCATGAACAAGCTTTAGTCACTTGAGGAAGAAACTTTCCCTTACCTCAACGAGTCTTTCTCTGACGTAGGACAGGAAATGGAACTTCTTTAGTCCTTCTACATATACTTACACCTCCCCACTTTTGTCATTGTCACTGTAAATCGCTCAATACCAATCACATACGAAGGACGCATACCAAAATATTTTTTTGGTATATTTCTGTATACTCTTGGTATATATTTGTATGCCTTTCGTATGTTATTTCAAATGTTGTATGCTTTACATACTAAATCCATACTAGCACAATGTTAAAAGAAAGCATCAATCATCTCCAAAGTATTTTGATTTAAGGCCTTTTGTCGATAAAGATCACACTAATGTTACTACTGTTTTGTAAGTAGTGAGATATTGACATTCAAGAGTCATACTTTTAATACTGAATTCGATTTTAATGCACGTAATTCTCAGGCATTTCGTGAATAATCAATAAGATTTCAACCATCAACAATTATGCATTATGTAATTTTGAAATTAAGCATATTGTCAATCCGAAATAAAAGCACATTATAATTCATGAACTCAAAACTAGTCATGTTTGAGATATATAGGTCAACAAGATTTCACTGAAGATATCGTTGAAATGAAATTAAGTTTATCAAATTGGGTCACAGAGTAGAGTTAAGTAAACGTCTTGTTACTGTTGCTAGACAAGTAGCATCGAGGACATATTCGTGGAGCATACAATTCACAATAAAGCTAATCTAGTTAAATATCACTCTATCAAACAAAAAGTATTCACGACTGATATTAACAAAAAAGTTATTTGACAGTAGTATGTTATATATGTATATATTTTGCTGTGACTTGAAGCTGCACATTCCAAACACATACCAGAGGCATACGAATAAGGATGAATTTGCATCGGGTGTCGTATATAAAGCATACCAACAATTCGTATTTCAGTGTAAAACAGCCGATCACAGATAGAATAGTTCGTATCGCTACATACCAATCGCATACTAAAGTAAGTAAGATGTGGTATGAAAAACATACCAGATCTCTGTAGACATACCAGAATCTCGTATCTGATGTTAGTTCCAAATTGTATGTGATTTTGGTATATGTTTGTATGTAATTTTCGTATCCAAGGATTTACAGTGTACTTAGGCCTACAATACCAGGCCTCGCTTTGATGTAGGCACATGAGTCAATTTTGTCTGTGTTGTACATGTAGGTTAAACAACTTCAATAAAAGATTTCGCGCATTAATGAATGCCAAATACAGTCCAGATTGGTATTGCTATTTTAATTTCAATAAAAAAGAAGTAGATAATTGCAATTTGGCCCACAATTAGACTGCTCAGCAATTTTCAGTTGCTTGTTATTAATTGTACTTTCTGAGTAATTGGTACAATCTGATATAGGTCTACTTGCAATATGGAATTAGAGATCTCATCATCTCGGTCTTAAATATAAATATTGATTTATAAATATTTGATTCTCGAGATTGAGATTCAAGATCGAAATTAAATTCACTAAGTGTATGCCATGTTAACGCTCGCGACAGACATTACATTTCTTGTCTACCAGGGAGCAGACTTGCATTAATAAACTTTGTTGATTATCACACTGATTAGCATTCATGGAAAATCGATGATCTTTGGTAGTATAAACTGGCTAATCATTCTTGTCTCCGAGGGAAAAAGCTTATTCAATATTCTGGGTAACGCTCGCGACATTCTAATATAGAAATTTGATATTTTCTAAATAAACATAATTAACTTTGATAGAAAGTTGTCTTTTAGATACATTGACGAAGGTGAAATTTTCTAGCATCACAAACGATTCTTCAACATAATACTGATATTTTCATGTTCAAAATGCGATGAAACTTTTAATAATCATAAAATAATTGAAACTTTTATAATACTTTTCAAACTACCCTCTGTCATGTATGCAGACATATTTCGGCTCTTAAGCTAACATTCGGAACTTTACACTATATGCTGCATCATGGACATCGGCATAATTCGTCAAAAACTGATTTAAAATTTTGCGTCTGTGCAACCAACTCGTGGCTTGACCCTGGTCCTTCCGGTCATTATCAAAAGTATAACTGGGACATGAAAAAACGTTCACAAACTTCTCTGTGGAACTGGTCATCGTCTGTGTCTCCTTGCTGTGTAATCCGGTTGATAACAGTCAATAAAACTTCCCACAATTTGGAGTGTTGAACTGGCTGCTCATTGTTCGATTGCTATGGTATTATGTCAGCAAATTGTTCTATTTCAATAAGGTTACATGTTCTATTGCTTCCTTTCTACTCAAACAGACGAAGACACGACCTATCAAAATAAATAAAAAAAGACTAAAAGACTGCTAAATACAAATGAAAGTGTGATGAGAATAACTTCAAGATTTCGTTTATCAGAAAAGACATGAAAATAAAGTCTTTATTCATTTCGGGACGCATGATATCATCATTATTCCTCGTACTCGTTGGCCTATACATGTACGTAGATCCTTATTGTCACTTACTTCTCGCTTTTGGATAATCTGAAACTCGTGCGAGACCAGACCTTAGTGCAGTAGATTGGCGGACAGTGAATGATAAGTGAAATATCTATCCATGTACGTAATGCATCCTGTGATGGATTCTGTGTGTTAATTTCTGTGACTTAAATTGACCTTGATTTTTGTTTGTCTGCTCTGTCTGAAGCTACGAGTGCTTCTCTTTAAATCTAAATTCGGTACTGTTGTTCACGTAATGAATGTGAATAAAATCACCTGTTCGACGATACAAGTCAATTTTAACATTTCAAATCCGAACGGTAGAGCATCCGACGAGAAGCTAGTATTCCCTTACCTCTTGACCGGGCCTCAAGTCATTATTACAGCTATCTATTCCTCTTGAACGGGTCGCGGCACCACAACAAGATGTGAGGAATAGATAGCTGTAATAATGACTTGAGGCCCGGTCAAGAGGTAAGAGGCTCTTAGCTTCTCGTCGGATGCTCTGCCGTTCGGATTTGAGACGCTAAAATCGACTTTCATTCACATTCATTACGTAGACAACAGTATCAAATTTACATTTTAAGAGAAACACTCGTAGCTTCAGACAGAGCAGAGAAACAAAAGTCAAATTAAGTCACAGAAATTAACGCGCAGAATCCATCACACATCTGATTGGATCCTTGATAACTGATAAGAGGTAATCAACTAAAGAAAAGTTTCAACCTCTAAGGTGAATGGCTTTTGTTTTGGCACACATTCGTCAATTCACTAGCTGCAAAGAATATCGAAGGACCACATCAGGTCACAACAAATGAAATGTTGAAGCTCTGTCAACCGGCCAACTGGGAAAACTCAACAAGTTGAAGACGGCGATTCATTGGAAACATAACACAATAATTCCATCGAGTATTATCCAGAAACAAAGAAATTGATACATTAACGCATGTAAAACCGTATGCCCGAATCATAGAATGATGGTTGGTACTAATTTTATTGATCAAATTCTGCTCCTGTCCACGTCTCTCAATTCATAGTCATGCGAAATACCTTAATCCTGCAACGAAATGGAGATGCAAAAGAAGGATCACAGTACAAGATGATTGCCAACTACTTTAGAGTTGGTCTGATAACTTCCCAGGCCTACACCCATAGACAATTCCCGGATCAAAGTAAAATAATGTGTGAACAAATGGTGTTGATCTTCTTATGAAGATCGATGTTGTAAAGACTGCATGGACTCAAAAAATTTCGCTTGGTGCTGTAGGAAACTTACTCAATCCTTGCCAATGAGACTCTCGCAGTGTTAGAAAAAAGGTGCAGTTTCACTGATTACTAAACTTCAAATTAGTGAAAACATAAGAGTCATTGTTATTTTGTATGATCCATTGTTACTTAAGCTACACTGTAGATCACAGATTTTGTCACGAAATAATACAGTATTTTGATGACACATAATCAACGTTTTTCACGATTTCGAAAAAAATAAAAAAGTGTTTCCAAACTTTTGAACAGCATTGAATATGCATGATGCTTCAGGTGACAAAATTCGTATGTAGTCTGGTGGGCGGAATCATATGAAATTGCATTCAAATTTGTTTAAATCATCAGAATCAGTTCAAAGTACTCATGGCAAATGATAGTGAGGTGAGTCAATTGGACATGACATTTTATTGAAATTGGAATTTAACTTCCAGATTTATATTGAAATGAAAATCACAAAACTACACATGTAATGTAGTGGACTGATGTGGGTTGATTATAGAAAAACCTATATTTGCTGAAAGCTATTATCTACTTCCCATTGGATTACACAAGTCTTTCTTTGATCCTGTCTGACAAGAAGAGGAACTGGATGGAACTCAGAAGATACCCGGTTTCCTGATGGTTATAGGGCATGCATCATTCTGTAAAGTCTAATTTTCGATTTCTTTCTCTGCAGATCTGCACCCCAAGGCAGACTATCAAGGGGTTCCGTGTAGTAATCCTTGCAGATATGCACGCAAGATGTCATAATGTATATGCTGAAGATCTGATTAACCGCTTTTTAACTTGCTGAGGTAGATTATTTAGAAAGAGCAAACTTAATTGCTGACGACATTATTAAATACTTTCAATAGCAGCTTTGATTTACAGGTACTGATGCATGTTTAGCATGTTCTCGTCGTTGTCAATAAGACACTATATCGTGACTCGCATTATTGTCCAGTTACACAGGAAAATAGTCATGATATTCCTAAATTCTGCTCATACAGACATTTGCAGACAGAATTATTCGCTACTGACATATGGGACACATTTGTCTTGATGTCTGTGCACAGTGTGCATGTGTGGAATAGCAGGAAAGATTTCAGACTCTCTGTACATGCATTGCTGATGCTATTTCAATTTTCGCAAATCCCTAGACAATCATACGAATATTCATGAGCATTGTGACACTCACAAGTCGGATTGCCACGCCTATTCAAAGTTAATCTATTACTCACAGCATTAAAGGGATTCAACAGCTAATGTTCTCTCTATGCAATCACAGCAAAGATAAATTTCCAGTTCTATGGTTTGGAAATGCAAACTGAGAGGATAAGTTAAGTATTAGTCTATTAGTCCGGCAGCCAGAACGAGTTTCTGCACAGGGCGAGGCTAAAAGTGAGACCTTCACAGAATGATGTACACCCTATGCCTACTACGAATCTACGCACGTCTGCCGAGTTCTGGGGAGTTCCTCTTCTTGTCAGACAGGTCAAAGTAAAACACATGTAAATCCAATGGGACGGAGATTGCAGTTTTTTGGCTAAAATGAAATTTTGTATGTTTTCTCTGGTTAAGAGAAACAATACAGAGTTATAATTTTTGGCATGGAATGTCTTCAGGTCATTTCCTATGATGTGCATGTGCTTTTATCATGCATCTCATCGGCAATGTATGTGAGAATGTGGATAAAATAGTTCAAAATGTTTGTGTTTGCCGATATTAGGAGGCTCGCCAAATCTAAATGCGTTCAGCTGTATAGACAGGGTTGCATGAAAATGAAAGAAAATGACCTGAAAACATTCCATGCCAAAAATTATGACTCTGGGCTTAGTACGTTTCGCTTAATCAGAGAAAACATACAAAATTTCATTTTAGCCAAAAACTGCAATCTGTGTCGCATTGGATTTACATGTGTTCTTCTTTGATCCTGTCTAACAAGAAGAGGAACTCTCTAGAACTAGGCAGACGTGCCGATTCGTAGTAGGCATAGGCTGTATATCATTCTGTGAAAGTCTCACTTTCGGGCTCGTTCCCTGTAGAAACTCGTTCTGGTGGCCGGACTAAATAGTCAGTGAACTTTTAATGACATAAATGACACCATTTTTTTGCATCAGAAGTGATATCATTTCAGCCAATGCAGTCTTCAGGACTTCTTAATAAACAGTCTTCTTGTTCTTCATAATTGCTATATTATGCATACAACAAATATCACAAAAACGCAACAGTCAGTAGTATACACGTATATGAAAAACTAGAACCCAAAATATGAAATCAGGAATAGTTAAGCACATTAATTAGAGTTTTCAGGTGCATTGCAATTCAAATTTCAATTCAAAGAGACTTTTCTTCATGAAAAATATCTCAATTGGCTGGTTTGATTGAAATTCAACCTACAGTCAAAGTGAAAGTTATAGAAAATAGGATGTAGATGCAAAACAGGCTTGTGGAAAGGGCATCTCCAGCTCCTCAACACCGGGCCGCTAGCACCAGTGTCATGCTGACTTCCCACAAAAACAACCGTGCTAGCTGTCATTCACCTTATCAGAGACGTGTTCACTAGCGCGAACTTTGGCGCCTCAGGGACGCATTGTCAGTTACAGGGGTGTCCCCCCCATCATAAACGCTAGTTCTTAGGGACAGGAACTCAACAAGAACCAACACTGACATCAAGTAACCAGAACAATCCATCGCTATATCAGACACAACCATCAAGTGCGTGATGTTGGAACTTAAGTAAGTAAGTACTCGTAAGTAAGCGTTTATTCAAATATTAAAAATCGTAAAATTACAGAAAGAGACACAGAAAATAATAGCAAAAATATTGTCATTGAATCAATAACACATCTTGGAAGATACATGCATGTATGAATTGACTACACAAGCTAGGAATTTAGGTAATAATTCAGCTGAAATATTCATTTAAAAGGAAACACATCCAAGGAATGCATGAGTGAAGTCTACGTGATGTCTTCACACTAGGGATACATAAATGATTAGTACGGGGCAAACAGAGAGGAATCAACGGATGCAGTGGATGCTCGTCATGAAATTCACAAATGTTAAAAAAGTTGGTAGCACGTGTTCTTCTAACATTGGCAAGAGGAGGAAAATTACCACAATCACATGATTTACCACAAATAGTTCTGTGGGCACGATTTGAAGTTTGGCTTTAATACAACTTGGTACAAGAATAAATAAGGGGGCACAGTAAAGTAGCAGACTAGTAATTAAGGAATGATACACAGTGATAAGTTGTTTCACGGGAATAACAGGTTTTAGCATTCTTATAACATACATGCATTGAGCGGCAACTTTCAAAATCTTATTGAAATGCGTATTCCAGGTTAAATTACAAGTCCAGTGGACACCTAGGATCTTAACAGCATCGACAGACTTTATGCAATCATACGCAGCGGGAAAAGGCTCACCACGATGAAAAATCTTCTGCACAGATTTATCCAAATTTAAAGACATTTCATGCTCCAAAATCCAATTATAGATATGAGACAAATTATTAGGATCATTTTCAGTAGACAGACACTCTCAGTTTCAAGTTCCAACTTCCGTGATCTCAAAAGGAATCCCGCACAACGGTCTTTACCAGCTGTCAATGGAACTACCTTCCACGGTCACCAGATGTATTCGGAGTCACTAGAACTTCCCCTGGAGCCAGAGTTACCAACAACGGTCCAACAACGTCGAGTCGATGTGAAGTGGAAACATGACTATCCTGGTGAATCGGAGGCGTCTGAGCAACGACGAGTCACCAAACTCATGCGCAACATCTTCTGCACCGCAGAGCCAGTGAGCAACCACTGACCACATTTGAGCGCCAACCGTCCCGGTCCGCTGCCGTCGACACGCGTTCATCCACTGTCAGGCCCATCTCCTTCTCTATGTATCGGACGTACGATAATCTTGGCCGTCCCATCCAACTTCGTCGATGTGAAGGTGAGTGAAAAGCGTAGTGTTGTGTATTGCGTATCCAGTGTCCGAGTACCCTGAGTTGTTTGCTGAGTTCTCTTGCTGCCAAACAAGATCCGTTAGCAACTGGTTCCAAGCGCATTGATTTAGCACGTTACTGCAATGCTACTTATAATTTTCAAAGAGAAAATAATCATTGCATGATCATCCATTTGGTGTCAACCATGATGCCCCGAACATTTTGTACCTCTACACTGTAAACTGTGCAATACCAAAGCTACTTACGAATGCGAAACCGATGTACAAAACGAGAATAACAAAATGCACGAAAGCGCTATTGTACGTGTTCATGCTCATACACTGCGAATGCGATTGGCTTTCCTATTGGATATAAAGATCATCTAATAGGAAAGTCATTCGCATTCGTAATGTATGAGCACGAACAATAGCGCTTTCGTACATTTTGTTGTTCTCGCTTTGTACATCGGTTTCGTAGTCAAAATCAGCCAACTTTCGTACTCTACCGGTATAGCTTACAATGTACTCTAGAAATTAGTGGACATCAGTCTACCAACGGCCATGCTTTCTGTCAAACAAAAAAGTATTAAAACCCATCCAACAGTAATCATAGGCTATCTATTGAGATTAGCTAGGAATGATATTCTGACAGGTTTTACACCAGATGTTAATCTTATTTTGCCAGATGCATGCTTGCTCAGTAAATATCACAGAAATTTCGATGTTTTCCACTCTTTGTTTGCTTTGATTTCGGATGTAGGGAAGACAAATAATTCAATTTCCAGCAACCACATTGTATCTGATTAGCACAACTATCGCACTGCTTCCTAAAATAGTCTATTGGCAAATTTACTTAGGAAGCCTATGGTTACACGCCTTGTATGGATACTTTTGTATTTCTTTAACAAAATTGAAGGATAATTTATCACCATATTAATAAAGTTGAGTGGCAACTGCGCCATTTAAGCAGTCAAATGGATAGAAATCATGGATATCCCAGATGTGCTGTCCGCTGTGAGCAGAAAGACATCGGCCGAAAACGTGACAGGCGTGAGAGAAGGCCATCTGAAATGAATATGCTGACATTCTGATTGGTAACGTCAGGGGTCGCCAAAAGGGTTTGCATCTTCCACATCTCTGATAAGCACTTATTTTTGATATCTTGATCCGTAAAGCGTAAATCCCATGCGATTTTCGAATATGTTTTAAACCAAGCAAGCTGTGACCACCAGATTTCTACTAGCTTACTTTCTACGTATTATGCAATTTTTGACGGAAGGAAAATTAATTTGGATTGAATTTTAAAGCTTGAATGTTTTGGCTGATTTTGGTATACAGTATAGTCACTTCTAATTGCTGCATCAATTCTTGAAATATGTTAAGATTACATGAAGGATTCTTCCTATTAATATGGTCATATTCACAAATGCAAAATCTTTGAAATTGAAATTATCTGCTTATTCTGCATGGATGTTTGACATTTGTAGTTCAAATTTCAAATATGGTTTTTTATTATTTTGTGCTTTCTTGTTTTTCATCTGATCAACAATTACTGAAATTTTTCAGAATCTTGTTGCTTTTAGCTTCATTGTCTCGATAAAAGTCACCGAATTCGATTGTTTCCTAACCAGCAGAAACTTAATAGATCTATTAAAATGTGCGAATTTAGTGCTATTTGAGCTTAACTACAAGTTTGAATTATTTGACCTTTGACCTCATCTATTACATTGATGTAATCTCAGAGCGGTTAATAATTATCGCTATACTGACCACCTTAACCAGATCTTTCGATTAGTGCATGGTTTATTAGTTTTTTTTGTCACTTTCCATTTCAAATAGTCATCTAATGGAAATTTGATAAAAATTGGCATTTTCTGACTTTTGACATTAACCTCAGCCCAGGGATGATCTTACAATGAAACTGATGCTTCTTTTCTGAATCCCCATTCAATGCCTATTCGATTGATGTGTACAATAGTTTGGGAGATCAGCAAGGGGGGAAATTTGCACCCCGCAGTGGGGCGAGGGTTAATCGTGGTCATAGTTTCGGAATCTGCAAGCTTGACAGCATCTGCACTGCCATCAGACGGGATACAAAAGCCATTCGAAAAGATTTCGCGAAGATTTTTTTATATATACCATATATGGGAAAATACCAGTGGCGTCGCGTGCTCCCAGACCATAGGCCTTCGCTCGGCATTGGAATACTATTTCTATACCAAACACTTTTATGTTACAACATTGATTTTCATGAAAGTTGAATTTTTAATAACAATTTCCCGAACATTTTTTGAGGTCAAGTGAAAGTGCACATGAGAAGTGACTGCTCATGTCGCTTAACCGCCTTCCTCAAGGAGCTGAGATCACTATATCCCTTCTCTGTCCAGACCACATTTTCTCGAGAAAAAAAAGGATGCAAGGTCAACAGTTCCTTGTGTTTCTCATGGCCGGTCAGCCACTCACATGTTTGAAATTTTGATGCATTAAAATGTCTTATGCATTTCTTATTTCTTTCTCTGTGAGTACTTTCAATTTTATATCAGGTGTTAGACTACCTTGCTTGGCGACTGTAATCTTTTCAGTATATTCCCTTCGGACGAAAGGCGTGGTTATGATCTCATCAGCAGTGCTCAACATAGCGTCACATCAATCACGTAAAAACAAATTATGGAATTCCACCTAATCTGGGTGTTCGAGTCAGATGCATTACTCTGCATTCATTGGAGAACGCTCATCATCTGATTGCTGTCTTGTCTGAACGTCAGCCATCTGCTACTGTCGACGTAGTGCCTCTCTCACATTAAGCGAATCCGGGAACAATTGGGTTGCGCTTCCTTTACTATATTTAGGTACCGCACCTCGATCAAGAATCGCGTAGAATTTCATTGCAAAAACTGGAGAAGGCAAAGCATTATGTCTTTCTGGCGCGTGCGCTTACTGCCTCACACGCACACAACTATTTTTCGATGTCTGAAAATCAGTGCTCCGTCTGGACACACGACTAGCTTGTGTGTCTAATTGTTCGAAGAAATCAGCTGTGATTCAAGCACGTGCCGCAAAACTGTTAGCTCTGAGATTAAGCGTCTGATTTTGAGACGGAAAGCTGTGCACAGCTGTCACGAGAAGCTATCAAATTCAAATGAATGATGACACTTTTCATTTTTATAATTGTTGAAAAATTATTTTTGAGGATGCGCCGAAGGCCTCGCAGGTACAGAGAAGACGCCACTGGAAAATACATATATAGATATATATACATATATATATATGGAAAAATTTGGGTAAAATATTTGTTTTACTTTATCTTATTGCGGAAGAAAGGACTCCCAGGCCAAATATTAACCTCTGAACTGTAGCTCCGCAATGACCAGTAAAAATTTACAAAACATGGTCAAGCATCAGGTATACTACATATTCTGCTTCCACGATCCAAAGCAATGAGCATAATTTGCGCTGTCGTACTCATTTCTTCCATCGCTACATGTGTACCAGAAACAATAGCAGAAACTTCATGAGACAGATACATCAATTGTGACCTTTGCATGTGTTAGATATTGTACGAATATTGGAATTATTGGCATAGAATGTCCGAGGCGCGTAGCGCCAAGGACATTCTATGTCAATGATTCCAATATGAGTACAATATCTAGCATAACCTCTTTCTATGGCCCAACTGAAATTGATATAGTTGTATTAAGTGATAGATGTTGTACAATATCTAGCTTAACCTCTTTCTATGGTTCTGGGCTATAAACATGTATAGGGTTCATGTCTATTATATCTCTAGGGTTCTTATGCATATAGATATTTTTCCGGACATTATCTGCTTAAGTATTGAAATCCCATTGGAACATACTGTACTGTGATAATGTACTGTCTCCATTGCCGCAATGCAAATTTTTGGATTATGCATATAATAATTTGAAGCTGATAATGTCCTACTGAGTGTAGAAGAAGGTCTTATAACATTACTTACTTAGCTCTTATAACATTTCTCTCTCATCCTCCTCTTGCCTTCCCATTCATCTTGAATGTCTATTGTGACATTACTTGATTGTACACCGATAAGCTTCTGACATTACGGGAAAAAACTTTTTTTTCCTTTCAGACACGATCTCACATATTCAGATCGGCTGGTATCTGAAGACCTCGAAAACTTTCCAAGCCTCGGAGATCATGGGTACGACGCAGAATATGGGCACTGCCAAGGAGGGCTGCATTCGTCAATTTGGTGTGTTCCAGGTAACTTGTTGAGGTAGGCCTTAACCTTGATGTGTCGGCGCCTTGGGTGCCTACACACTATAATTATTGTTAACCTACTTTCATTCCCTTTATGAATTAGCTGGAGTAAAGTTTTAGAATTCA
Organism: Prostheceraeus crozeri; assembly: GCA_907163375.1. Classification (NCBI taxonomy): domain Eukaryota; kingdom Metazoa; phylum Platyhelminthes; order Polycladida; family Euryleptidae; genus Prostheceraeus; species Prostheceraeus crozeri. Next base: position 122,882 of record CAJQUW010011522.1, on the reverse strand, counting down.
AATTGCATGTATTATGTCCCTTGGTGTGCGAACACATAAAAGATTGATTGGCAAGAAATGTATTAAACACCACCCTTACGGATTTTGACAGTTTTGAGCTAGAGTCGTTTAAAGTAAATTCGGTCGAATATTGGTGATTTTTTTATTTCAAATTTCAAAATTATCTATAATGACACTCGCCTGGCTGAAATTTCAATGTCTTGCGATATCTAAACGGTAATAAATTTGTACTTGAAAATGAGTACTTACACAAACAGAACATTCCCTCCTATTTTCAAAACCCTCTCCTGAAAAAATAAAAAATGAGTTTGTACTTTTGATTTTCAAATACCTGTAGCGCCGGTTCTATGTAGATTTTTTACATGCACTTTTTTAAAAACAAAGGGTAAATCACAGATATTCAGAATTTACAGGCATCTCAAAATTGAACAATGACTCATTGGTGGTGTTGAATGCCAATGGCCAATTGCTATTTTATGCGCAATGTAGGATGTTTCTTTGATGGGAACAGTGTGCATCACAGCCAGCATAAAAAATGCATTCAACCATTGACAGTGTGAAGCAGATCACCTGAAAATGCCACCTGAGAAACCATATGTAATACCTCTCGTGATAAGACTTTCAACTCTCTACCTAATCACTTCAATGATGGCTACTCAGTCAGCTAACTATCCACAGCAGAGTAAGAGATGGAACTCAGTATATTTCATCATTTTTTCTCTTATCTGTCCTTTTGGTGCTCTTTTTCTTCGCATGATGAGAATGATCCTCATTTCAGTTTCGCATAAAGCCTCTGCTGCCGGAAATAGAAATAATATCTAGTAGCTTCATATTTTGTTCGATTCGTTCTCTGATTTCAATCTTGCATTTCTTATCGGTCGTAATCACACTTCCGAGATAGTTGAAGACTCTCGTTAGTCTATCTGATAACTTCCTAGTCTCATTTGTGATCGCAGCTTTCTTTGTATAGAGGTAGGGGATTATCATGACGCTTTGCAGTTGATTGGCACTCTGTCCATCTTGACAAAAAGAATTCATTCGCGTGTGATGAAAAGGTGATCACACATGCAATGATAGAAAAAGGCCATTACTGAAGTTCATGCGTCTGTAGATGTGTTACTTTTGAGGGGATTATCCGTAGGAATATTCCCTTTAGCATCGCACAGGCAAGTGGTCGTATCGCACAGGCAAGTACTGGGCCCGAATCTGATGACTTGAATATCAGAGTTGCCTTTTCTAATTTTGAAATCATCGAAGTTTTAGATGGCGTGTCCAATAAGGTTTCCGAACGAAGGTAGAAAAATAGTAGATGCACGCATGTGAAGGGTTAATTGAATTAGCATATCAAGTTTAGGATTCAATGCAAAGTTCTAAATGCTTTGATGTACACATGTATCATTTATGTGTGGTCAATTATATTCAGAATATTCGAAAATTCGTTTATTTCAATGAATTTTAATAGAAATACAACAATCAATTCTGTATTTTGTTTATTGGAGGCACAAATTAGTTGACTGTAACCTGCTAATGTAGCCATTTATCACTAACTGTCATGATAATCTTTAGTCAGATAATAGTATAGACATCGAAAAAATGCAATAGACGACACTTAAGGATGTAGTAGAAATATTGTCTTCAGTCTTTCCTGATTCATACATTTAAGAAGAAACAAACATCTTTGTAAACATATGCTTAAAATTTCTCATTCAATCTTTTAAACGTTTTTATCTAATCTATTTAAAATTCTGCTGCTATATACTCGTAGTTGTGAATTCGTTTAATAAGTACTCATCAAAATATGTGAAATTCCGGATGTTGAAATATGGGCCAACGGACTACTGACAAATTAGAACTTCTATACTTCTGTATAAAATCTTCTGCCAATAAATATCCTTCTTCTCAGTATTCAAATATCCGCGGTTTTTCTGCAATGTCCAGACACTATTGGATGCAAACGTATTTTTAATGCACGGCGTTAAGTGTTCGACTTCTATAAATATTCAGTCCATCCTGTTGGCTACTTTTAAAAGTAAATCCATTTTAGCAATGAAAGTCTCTTTCATACTCTATTCATATTAGTCCATTATTATTAAGTTCTCAACGTAGCATGATATCAAGGCGAAAATAGACTCCAGCACAAATAAGAAAGACTAAACAGTCATCAACACAAAAAGAGAAGATTAATTAATTAATATAGAATGTTTCTATTCTGTAAAAATACATGATAAGGTAATTCTGATGGCAAGAAAATGTCCGCCTATTGAATGGAACTTTTTTTTAATAAAATCATCTCATGATCAGCATATCATGCTGGTTTCCTCAAACGAACTATACTCACATAAAACCAAGACCTCTGACGTTGAACAATTTCAGACGCCTTCAAAATGTCTATTAAATCACCCTAGAAAAGGAGAAATTCCATTTTTTTATTTTTATAAAATTTCTAACGACGATCTTAGGCCATATAAGCCACACCAGTTATTATTTCTGAAGTCAACTTAGCTCATGCATGTTTGGTAGAGACCTGTGACGCTCATATTGTTTTCATCTGATTAATAAGTACGGCCACTTGTTGTCGACACATAGCAGTTTGCAAGACAGTGCATGCTGTCTGAAGTGGGAGAGTCAATAAGAAACATGTTGCCAGTATTGCATTAGAACTTTCAAACGAAAGTTAGTTCCTGTGAATATGGATTATTAGTATAATATGTGCTATTTTTTGGAGATCTGAAACTAGTGAATTTCCATAATCTGTAGAACATCGAATAACTAACAAAGGAGCCAATTTTCTGCAACAAGAGGTTTCAATCATTTTATCAAATACATGTGCATGTATTCAATTCAGCATTGATAAATTATATTATCTAGGCGTATATCAAAATAGATAGCGTAATAAAAATAATTAAAAAATACGATATGCTCTGTGTATGCATGATTATAAGAAATTCTATTTTTTTCAATTGTCTGTCAAATCAAAAACTTCGAATTTTTGAAGAAATATTAATTTGTTCAGGCCTGCTGCATGTAGCATGTAGATCCTTGTATCTTAAAGTTAATTATTTTCTTCCTTTCACTCCATAGTTCGTAACTAAAGTTCCTTTTTCTTTTCAGCAATCATCTCGACTGGAATATCAGTGAATACTAATATATGGTGTCCAAATATTATATATGTGCTTTGACGGATGCAGCATCTATGCCATCACGGTACATGCAGTCTTGTTTCTAACGTATAATCTCCAACGCAATCGACAGTACTTGGCCACCGTAGAAACTGCTGGAAGGACTTCTTCGTGTGCGTCACATCTTCACCAAGATCAGTGCAAAACTCTGTGAATTTTTTTGGTGCCATAAATTACTTTGAATTCCTTAGTTTCCATCTTTCTATAATAATTTCTTGATGATTTCCATGATGTTTCAGAGCTGCAATATCCGCTAGTTTAAATCGTAATTTACTTGAACAATAATAGAGATTGATTTGCATATCTAGCACTTGATTGTTATTCGATATTCGCATCTTGAGACTCTATTTGTTACTTTATCTTTATTGCAACTGTTGATCTACGATTTCACACATGCTTTATCTACATAATTCTGTAATAAATATCCTGCATGTTTCTGACATTTTTTACTGTCCCGACCACTGATTATATTATGTAGCATTTGTATTTATTTCACCGAAAATTGCGTGGTCAGGCCAAAATTTTCATTGTACATGTATACATGAGATTTCGCTGCATCTGTTACATAAATAGACCTGTGATTGTATTCAATTTGGTACTGGGTGTCAATTTTATAAATTTCAAGTGAATTTCAGTAAAGTTTGTTTTATGTATTCGAATTGTACAACACTAATATCCTGTTCTCTTGTATAACAGTACTACAGGGGTTAAAGGGTTCTTATTTCTTCAGAGGGTTGTTTGTAAAGCAAGAGATAAATATTGAATGAATTAATGAGAGCTTTGTCTGCAATAAATCTCAATGCGTAACCCGTCTATTGCTGAATAAAGATAGTAGTATGCATTGTCATAAGGGAAAAGTAGAATATGGCATTGAAAACATGTTTTAGGAGGTGAGAGGCTAGCCTTCTAAAAGGCGCATGCTTTAGGATTTTTTTATTAGTTACGAATAGTGTCTTGCTTTAGGAGGTGATTCAGCTCGCTTTAGGAGGTGCTGGTTTACAGTGTAGAGTGGTTTCAGTTTGAACCTTTGTCAAATAAAAACACAACTAAAAACCAGAGTCAACTACCAGAACTCAGCTCCCAAAATGCGAATAATTGCTTGAGAGTTTGTTATAGATGCGTGTAATTGATGAGTTCGTCTTGGTCTAGGCCTCAGTGGATGTACACATAATCTGCGATACGGAATGCAAATGCATGTAAGTAGTTCTACATCTAATCATTGAAACCCAGATCTAACTAAAATTAAGTAATTTTCATAAACTGCGCAAATCGAAATGCATCATCATCAATGGTGGTTCGGAAAAATACAACATGCCTACATGTAGTTCCACTATAGTATCAGAAATAATCAATGCAATCAACAAGTCTTTATAAATATGCGTTTCTGTATGCACGGTCATGTATCTCACAGAATGTCGTGTTTAGCGAGGGGCGATCTCATTAACGCCGGTGCAGTCTACATTTTGTATAGATCTACAGCATATCAATGATTTCGTTTCAACTAGAAAAACTGCTGTCCTATTGCTACATACATGTAGAAGGAAATTAGCAGAAGATTATTAGAAGATGGACATGTATATATAATGATGACTTAGCTGTCGCAGTGACCTTGCGGTAGAGTGTTCGCACAGCCTCTGGGACACCTGGGTTCAATAATTCTTGATCTTATCTGAATCTGAGACATTTACAATAGGTTCGCATTGCATTCTTGCTAAACACTCAGCAATTAAGGATGAGGTTGGGATAAATAAACGTCGATCATAGGGAAGAAAGACTTAGAGATTGGAAAATGCGTGCGCCACAGCATATGCACAATTGTGCAAACATGATGCGTGAGATCGTCGGATATTTTCAGATTTCCATCACACTCGCGGCAGGATTTCTGCGGTATGTGTGGACTTATTCCTAGGGGCTTGCTAAGCTTCGAGATCCGATTCAAGGAGAATCAAGCGGGGCCAAAAAATGCTCCAATTGTTGTCTTTTTGATTTATTGCCTCTCTTCCTTCAACACCACTTCAACGTAAAATTGTGAGTGATGTCGGATTCCTACTGAAAGCGGTTGAAGACGTCGGTTGCTAAATAAGAGTTAGTCGAAGCAGCTACATGTACCTGCTACAAAGTACGTGCTACATGTTGTTCTTGATTACTTGTGGTTCCTGAAAACCATTTACCTCAAGCAGTGATGCGAACGATGCTTAGCATCCAGACCCGAACTAAGTTATGCAAGAACTAGTGTACATTATAGTGCTCGAAATCTTCTGAAGTCTTTTAGGCGTATGCAAGTATGACTTTGAGTGACGGACTTGAAATAATAATATAATGCAAATATTTATATATATATATATATATATATATATATATATATATATATATATATATATATACTATATATATATATATATATATATATATATATGTATATATATATATATATGTAAAATATTTTTATATCACTTTATTTGGTGAAATATATGGAGAAATGTTTCTGCCCGCAAAAAATCAAAACAGCAATTTAGCACTAGTGCTTTCAATATATCTCCAGGTGCTTAATATTAACAAGTCATATAACATACAGGGAAATAGGCATATATTTAAAATTCACTGGAAAAAGATATCATGTTATATCAGTAAAGAAAGTCATAAGGAATTCAGAAGTGGCCTATAGATATCAATAAAATATTTTTCTTTTACCTTGCGTTCAATATCATTGTCCGACCGTATCTTATAGAAAGGAAAAATGTCAAAATTACCGGCTCCACAATAATACATGTGTTTGCTTACTTTAAGTTGACGATATTCTTCAGTGTTTATCTGTTGTTTGTGCACACATACTCTGCTTCGTAATGTTGTACTTGTTTCTCCTATATAAAATGCTTTGCAATTTGAGCAGGTCATTACATATATCAAGTTCTTTGAGTTACAATTCATATTGTGTTTGATGCTGAAAGTTTTGCCGTTAAAGTTATAAGATGATCTTATATAATGATGTTTTTGAAGATTTCATTAGTATTGCAATCGCTTTGTAATGAGGAATTGACAAAGTTTATAGTGGATCTAATATCAGGGTTTCTGGGATTATAAGTATTAACAAAAAGTTGAGTTCTATTGAGTTTCTTAGCTCTTATAATCGCGTCATGTTATATCATGACATTAACACGTTATATCACTTGTTAATATTAAGCACCTGAAGATATATTGAAACCGCTAGTGCTAAATTGCTGTTTTGATTTTTTGCGGGCAGAAACATTTCTCCACATATATATTATATATATATATATATATTTATATATATATATATATATATATATATATATATATATATATAGTATATATAGAGAGAGAGAGAGAGAGAGAGAGAATCGTATTTTTTCAAAAAATGGAAATCACATATAGTCGATTGCAATTATACAAGGAATAACAAAAAATGGGGGAAATTGCTTACAATACAATAACGATGCAATTCACTACTCTCATGAATACTCAATTTGGAGGTACAATGGATGCAGGTACAGTATGGACGCATTGTATGCACAATACATTGTATATAATATATAAATCACCGAAATAAATAGATTAAGCAGGAAAAAATGTAAAGAAAACTAGTTGCATGAAAGTCAGAAAAGTGTAGCTTAACTGACAGCATTCCATTCGAAAGGGCACAAACCCAAGACAAAAAGCACAAGATCTTCTAGCTGTCCAGGAAAGCGGAATCTTTGACTGACTGCTTCTGGGAAGTCTGTCAGGAATAATACCATGAGTTTGTCGAAGGCCTTTGAAATATCCAAAGCAATCACTCCTATAGCTATGATCTCTCGCACACTCTGACGAAGGCCTTTGAAATATCCAAACCAATCACTCGCACAGGCTATGATCTCTCTCTCTCTCTCTCTCTCTCTCTCTCTCACGCTGTCCTATAAGAATTAGGTGACAGCGTTCTGGATATCCATAAAGAAGATATAACAGAAATGCGAGATTCTTCAATAAGACTCTTCAATTCTAAAAAATGAGATATAGAAATGGATCCTGAACGAATAGTGCGAACTGTTGTAGACGTCATGATAGATCTGAATGCGGATTCGAACCAAGCCAAAATCAATGCTAACCGAAGTCGAGTTATCCACTTCGACCTAAGCCAACACGACTATACACCTCTCCGGAAAAGTATGAACACGGAGAAACAGAAAGAAGACGGATATGACGCTGAAACCACGAGATAAAAATCGATAATAAGTTATTTTATCAGCACCAGACTGCTGTTACTGGAACGTGCTACAAGGATAGTAATTGCGGACCGTGATTACATGGGAAGTTACAGGCATCATTGAAAGAAATATTTAATGATATAATGTTGTAGGACTTCCTGGAAAAATTCTGTTATTGCTTTCTGAAAATTAAGATAGAAATTATAGAAACTGCTGATTGCAGTTCATCAAACTTGGAACGATCTAAGTATGGAACGATTGATGGAGGCTGAGTTTCCAGTAACAGATGAGATTCAAAAGACTTCTACAAACCTAGCTTCCATCATCAAATTCTTCTGAATCAAACACGGCAACAGCAAGGCCATTGTGAAATCGTGAAATCGCATGTCAAATCACCATCCACTATCTAAGGCCTCAACCACACTGAAAGCAAAGCGAACACGGCCGTCCCGAGCAAACGTATCTCCGCAAACTATCCATCGCTCTGGTTTGCTTTGCTCGCAGTGTGGAAGTCTGCAACAGTTGCAATGATGACTTTATATTTGCTGCAAAACGCTCTGTTCGGAAACGTTTGGAAAAGCTCGCAGTGTGGCTGATGCCTAACTCATAATCTAGCGTCTATATGTCATTCGAAAAGACGTGAGTTATTAAGCGGAGTAGACAATAAATATCTCAGAAATGTAGAAGATGTAAAAAGCTTTTTAAAATCAAAAGGCTGAAGTAGTGCTATGTAAAGTTTCAATGATTCGAATTGATTCCTGAATCACGACCCGATTCGATTGGACTCAAAATTTGCTGATTCGCAGGTCCCTACTTCTTCTTACAGTTCTTGTTTGGGAGACTGAGGCAGTACGTCATGTGCCAGTAGAACAAATGTTCAAATTAACTGTCATTTAATGAATAATCAGCAAATAGATTCTTGAATAACTCGAACTCTTTGGAAAAAAGACAATTAACACACTGAACAAACTTGATGTTCAAATCACAATGGCAATTCGACTTTCGAATCCGCGGAAGTTTGTAGGATTTTTCAAGTCTCAATTCAAATTTCATCTGACAAACACCATAACAGAGCTTGCAAATAGAATTCCATAATCATAGTTTTAAGTTTTATTTGCACAATCCAATATCCATTTTGTCCACCATTTCATGGAGTACAAAGTGTAAGATTTAAGAAAATATTTCTGAATGTTTGCATCCTGATTTATACATTCGTTGAATACTTTCGTAAGTATTTTTGAATATAGTGAATATTGTTTTACTAAATTACATTTCCCTAATTTCACAAATTCTGAATCACTGAGAGCTCACTGTCGAGCATAATGTCTGTGAAATCATTGACATTAAATGATTTATTTTTGGGTTTCTTCTAATGCATCCATTAGTTATTATTCATTCCGGAGAACGCTATCTTCTGTCTACATCAATATATTTTCGATAAAAAAGAGAGATACAGATCCGAAATGAAAGATTCGGATACTAGATTCCAACGTTACTTAAGTTATGCATCTAAGGCATCGATACTATTCCTTTGCAGGTACATAAGAAGTCATAGGTAAATGAAATTATATTTGTGGCTTTCCTTTCAATTTTTTTCATAATTTGTGACTGTAGAGGAAGTTCGGTACTTCTGTTAGTCTTCATGTAGTCTTTCAGTGGATTTTATTGTGTAAAAAGATCAGACACGCAGCTGATGGCCACTGATTGGTTCAATAACCAGAAGCATTTGCTTCTTTGAATATTATTCTACAAATGAGGAAGTATCGGTTAAACCGAGTAGTGCTTAAATGCGTGTAATAGCAAAAATTTGTGGTCACTTTTTATATAAAAATCAAATTTCAATATTATATTTCTCAAATACCAAATACGAATTTCAACAGCAGTACGATTTTGATGAGGAAAGAAACTCCAACTTGATAGAAAACTACAACAAACATTATGTGAAACTTCCGTTAATAAAGAAGGTTAATACAACTTATATCAGAGAAATTCACAATTGTATGATATCATGACGTCCCATTTAGAAAAGCTGAAATTGTTTTCCTTTTTTTCTTTACTCAGACGATTGAAAATCATAAGTATTGTACTTGGCCGATAATCACAACTACAGGATTAGATTGTTTACATGTAAGCGTGTCAATTTGCTAGAAGTGAAAACTGATTCAAAAAGATGGCAAATGCAGTAACTCACTAAGTGGGCAAAAGGAAAATTTTAATGCCTTACAGAGATGGGAAAAATAAACGTGCGCCGCTTGCAGATTGCTGTGAATTTCTTCAAAATGCTCCAATCGGAAGAATTCGGATAACTGAAGAAGTTTTCTCGATACTGTTGGTCTTTCCGATCATCATTTAAAAAGATGCGAGCCGCACTAAAAAACGTTCACAAACTTCTCTGTAGAACTTGACATCGACTACTTCATTTTGCTGTGTGATCCGGTTGATAACAGTCACTGAAACTTCGCACAATTTGGCGTGCTTAATGTTGAACTTACATAATTAGACAGGTCGTCTCTTTTTCTGTTTGACTAGAAAGGAAGCATTTGAACATGCAACGTTAATGAAATGGCACAATCTGCTGACATAATACCATAGCAATCGAACAATGAGCAGCTTTAGTGAATCGAATATCAGAAGCTTCAGTATTATCAATCGGATCACACAGCAAGGAGACAAAGACGATGTCAAGTTCTACAGAGACGTTCGTGAACGTTTTTTCGTGCGCCTGCTAACTTTTAAATAACAATGAGAGGGCCCAACATTATCGAGAGAACTTTTGCGCAATGATCTGAATTCTTCGAATCTGAAGGAATCGTGGCGATCAGAGCATTTTGAAGGAATTGACTGCAATCCGCAAGAGCTCATTACTAGTCATTTTATCTCTGCAAGGTATTGAAATTTTCTTTTTGCCCACTTAGTAGGTTCCTGCATGTGCCATTGTTTTGAATCAGCTTACACTTCTAGCAAAGTGATGCGGTTAAGCAATCTAATTCTCTGGTTGAACTAGCTGCTAATTGTTCGATTGCTATGGTGCTATGTCAGCAGATTGTGCCATTTCACTGAGGTTACATGTTACAATGCTTCCTTTGTAGTCAAACAGAAGAAGAGACGACCTGTCGGATTCTTTGATCACAATGGGTAATTGTATTGCGACAGAGCATACGAGATAAAACTGCACAAAACTAACAAAGAAGCGCGAAGTTTCGTCTTGGTACTTGGCGGACTGAGTTAGCATGGACTTCCTTGATTCGACTGGCGAAGTAGAAAGCGATTCCAACGTGAACTTCATATTCGATTATCTTTTTCATGAGATTGTTGCTACAGTTCCGAGAAGCTGTCATCAATTCTGGATGAATACTGGATGCAATGATGTGCGATCTTTGCTTGTGATCTCAATGACCTTTTCTATAGGTGTGACGGATGTTGCAGAATATGAGGAAGTGTCGTCAACATCGCACTCTCATTTTTGGAGATTTAACCTTGAAATGCACTTACTTCGTCCTCCTCTGATGTGAAAGCACACTGCTTCATTCATATTCAGGTGTTTACTGCATCGGTTGAGGAGTTCAACGGCCTGAAATAGCTCATTGATGTTTAGATTTCTCAGTCATTCGACATTGATCTGATTCTCTGGTTGGAGATACAGTCAAGGCATAAATTAACTAAATTCGTCTGTGATTCAGGTTGACATTTCCATGCATGTCATACTAGGGTTGCACTGGCTATCCGGTACCGGATACTGCATCTATGAAAACCTTGCATATTCATTGCCTAACCTTTGTGGAACGATATCTTAAGATATTATTAATAACAACAAAGATTGCAGCTACATGTATTAGATTCATAATACACTACTATGCATAAGCAGTGAGCCTATCATGCACAGTTAACTTGCTTTCTTAATTTCGCTCAAACAAGTATATACAATGTCAGAATTTATTGTTGCATCAAAACTTCATTATATTGAACCAGGGTGGCCGCGTGTACTCGATATTCGCTGATATACTCGAATTCTGATGAGTGATTGAAGACATTTGTAATGATCGCTGCTACCATAAGTATCTCGCAGCCTTAGTACTCTGATCATGCTTATTACATGCATTTAGTTTCAACATGACTTATTATAAAATTAATTCTCACAAGCTTCATAATGATATGACGTGCGCGTCAACGAAACATCATTTCCGGAATTTTGGTGTCGAAATTCGAATGGTGGAACTTTTTCGAATTGTTAATAAAACTTGCTGATAATAATTTGTTAATAGATTGCTGTGATACTAAATTGATTTGCTGTATTTCCTCTTCATCAGGTAAATTGTCATTTCTTGTAACTGATGGGTTCGTGTTTTTATATGCTTTCAAGTCTGATTCAGCAACTACTCATGTTTCTATTCCTATAAATGCCACAAACGAAGAAGAGTTTGTGAAAGGAGACGCAAGTCAACTCCTTACTTCCATTGCCTGGGTGCAATTGATAGCAGACCCAGAGGCTTCTACACAGGGCTCTAGCTGCGCTTCAATCGGTTAAGAAAAGATGTGAAGAGATTGAGATGATGTAACTGATTTATAAGGTCTTCCTTCTCACTCTTGCTGTTATTGTTACTGTTCGCATTGTTTTCACTCTATTGGTATAGATATTTTTGATTACTGTCGCTATTTCGCTTTCATATACATTTATGCACTCGATTTTTCGAGATCTCGAGATCAAGCAAACCCTGTTGAACACCTTAAAAATTCAAAAAATTCAGTCATCATTTCACTCTGATCAACAGTTCAATATAGTAGTTTGAAGACATCCACTTTAAATTGTGATGCAAAAAGAGCAATTCCTCGGCATTCCTTGAAAATAAACGCTTTCTATATTCTTTATTTCTATTCGTAAATAAATTAGGGAAGCCTCTGCTTGAAATAATGTTTATTCAATTTCTTTCTATTTCAAATAATGTGAGTAGAGTGACCGGATCACATAAGACACACTTGTTACTACCCATGTTTAGGAAACATTTTTGATCTTGCCCTGCAGGGCCTCCGTGTTCATACACTACATGAAAATTCCAACCATTTCTGGGCGCTGGTGGGATGAAAGTTGAATTAAGAGAATTATTTCCTTTCAGGATATTCACGGTAAAAATGATGAACATCTGTGTAAATGCACTATATAAAATGTCATTACACAATAGTTGGTTAACATATGAATTATCCGGTACCAGATAGCAAAACCACTGTCTGGTGCAACCCTATGTCAGACCATCATTCTCATTTTATTGGTTCTCCGACCTGAGGTTCTACAAGCGGCTGCTTGTTGAGACAAGCTCGTGCTTCACAATCATCAAGTCGTCTCAGAGCTTTGTCGCTTCACTGTGTCACTAATGTGTCCCTCAGCCACAAAATTGGAATTGTCGAGACTAAGGTTCCTTCTGTATCGTTTTATACATTGATCAATTAGACAATAACTCCCGGAAAACTCCCGGAGCTGATAAAATCACCGAAATCAGCCTATCTCGAAACTCTATCGATTCTCATGCCTTCCAATCGAATCGCATATCATCGTGCTATTCAAGATGTTACATTCTTAAAAACTTCAATTTAGCTATGATTAAATTGCATCCGTTATTCTGTTCACTGGACAAAGGTCAAAATATGAAAATTTCTCAATTTAAGAAAACATGAGCATGACAGCTAATCAGGCACGAGGCGAACGAGTTTTTTTGGCCTTTCTTTTGATTATTATTCTTTAATCGGAATTGGTAGTTGTACTAAGAATGAAGTTCTCGTAAATTTGCTACAAAATACTGAACAAAGTTGAAGCATATAGGCCGCGGGCCAAAGTATATCTCTAGCATATCCAACCACGAAGAGATATTTTTCTGGATACGTCGCTATGAAGGAGTTTTGCCATCTGATGAATCTTATGATGAACTAGAAACTGAATGTGAATTTACAAGGCTAGCGAATCGTGGAAAATCAAAGTTTTGAACTTCTATGCTGCAGCTTCTTCAAAAAATCTAATCGTCACTGTAACTAGCACGCTAACAAATCGATAAAATTCTTGCTACCAAATACTGTACTTCCTTTCATTTGGCAAGATTGTTGGAGCCTGGAAACAATGCTACCAAGCCTGCATAGTGGCTATCGGATGCTTCAATTTTATTCTAATCGAATAACTATGTCAAAAGTTGCATGCTACTTTTTACTGTGTTATAAGTAGTAAGTTATCACTATTGAAAGATCGAAGTTGCGATGTTGAATTCGATTCTATTACACCTAAGTCAAATAATTTTTGCATATAAGCAACAAGTAACACAAACAACGAGTAATATGTAATTTTGAAATCGATATCATAATAAGTCCGAAAGGATACTTACTGCCTGGCAATTTCATAAAGTAAAATAAAAATTCACGTTTGATTTGCTTACAGAATCATTATCCTGCAATTACAATGATCTCATTCAGTGCAGGGCCTAAAAAATAGATATACATTGTATGTTAAATAAGCTAGTAGTACATAGAAGTATGCTATACCAAAATTATTACTAGATATGCTATTGTCAAGACATCTATAAGTATTCAAAAAAACAAAAAATGAGAAGCTCCAGTAAAATTTAGGACTGTGGTCCCCACATCATCTGGTAGCAAAGCATCATTACTTTGAAATGATGACGAAAGAAAACAAATATCATCCCATTGATTTTAAGATGATCTGGTAGCAGCATTAGGGTTTGTTAGCAAACTACCTACGAGACCATCGATTTGCGTTCCAGTCACAGCTACCACATGAACGCGGTCTGGTAGCCTTGAATGCCAAACCGTAGTGAATGCCGAAGAAATGCCGCGTCGTAGTTACTTTTGATAAGTTGGTTTGGCAGAGAGATGTAATTTCAGCTGATACCTGACAGTTTACAGTGGCCAGGTCAAAAGGAGAGTTGTTAAATGTATCCGTATCATTCATGACTCAACATTTTCATTCGAAAATGACCATGCAGTTCTCAATCGTTTTACAAATGTATTTTCCGTGACTGTGCTTGAATTAGACTGATTTCAAAAACATTACAAATGCATACACAATGCGAGGAAATTGACGACATGAAATATTCTTGTATCATTTGAAATACTGAAATTTTTTCAATGAGTTTAGCATATTTCGTTTTTCCTTCGTGTTGGGTTTATACAGTATAACATACTGACTGCAGAATGAATTGCCAATTCTGAATTCAATTTACATATCCTAGAACTGCTAATGAGATATACTATTACCTTTCCTATGTAAAATTGTGGACTGAAGACGTTCAATAATTTGACTGTAAATCACATAGAAATTGACAACAATAAAACCTCTAGAATGGAAATTAAGCTTCATGCAATGCACAGTAACGGCACATAAAATCGCACGCATTTTCACTTAGATGCACCTGCCAACGTCTGTATGATTGGGTTAGAATCAGTTACATGTGTAAATCGAACCTTTTAGTTGGTGGTTCATGCCCCAACTTAGTTCCCCCGGATGTGCCGCGACCTTGAGTCAATTTCCATTCTAGCCAACTTCAGATAAACAGTTAATTTCTATGGTAAATCATATCTGCAGTTGAATCGGCAGGTTTTATCGATAAAGCAATGGAAAACTAAAGTACATTGATAATTGTTAAATTCACGCACAGCCGTTGTCATTGAGCTCATGTAAGACGCATGATGGTGCACGGCATTCATGCTGTTTAGCGCTCACCTCCTGTCCACAGTCTCAGTCACACTGCATGAGAGTTAGCATCCTAAAGATTGGGTGCACCAAGCAAATTGACAGACTTTTGAATCTGTTCATTTTGTGACTTAGGATCCATTTGTCCAGACTCCTGTTGTTAATGTAATTGCAATTAATTACATTTCCAGACATGTACATCTAATTGAGAAGTAATTGCAATTGCTTTGCAGTCAGCAAACTTTAAATGTGAATTATTCTATTTTCCTCGTCGATCATGCGTATGGCACCTATTCATGTAAGAGAGTCCCAAAATTAACGCAGCTTTTGGTTTTGTCGGGAGAACGAGACTTTGACAACAAAAATGAATTATAGACCGAAAAACGGAAAGAATTATATTGAGGTTTCAGTCATAGAGTGGGGATATATAGGTGGAGTGTCGACTCAAAGAAAGTATCTGTATACAGTGAAAATTTTCATATGAAAAGATTCAGTTTTTTGAGGAGATTGTGTTCCCGTGGACCAAAAAGGTATTTGAGCAGTTTTGAAAAAGTCAAAATTTTGCCATTTTATATACTACCCAGATGACGTCCTCTTTATAAGTAGTATGAAAAAGTTGGATATCAAAAGGAATAAATATTTGCTAATAAGCATCCTAACTAAGCGGAAATTAAGCTAATTTTCAAGGGAGTTTCATGATCCATTTTATAATGGAAGTCCTCATGAAAACGTCGACATGTTATTGTGCTTTCTTGGGTGAAATTTCATATCTGATAAACAAGAATATCTGATAAATGCAATGTTGCGTCATGCGTGCCACAAATTGTGCTCTTCTCTGATTCGTCAGTAATTAAACAGCACACTAAATGCATTTAAAAAAAGGTTGTGAATGTTAAAAATATAAATTTTAGCTGCTGTCGACAACTGCATTGATGGTTAATTGCAAACCATAATTTAGTCATGAATCAGGAAACCTATCAACTCACTTAGAAATCGTCCAACTCCTCTATTCGGACGAAATTTGTGCCTTTCAAACTTTCTGTACAGACGCTAAGAGAGATACATTTGCAGGGTCACTGCATTATCACAAGTCTAATTTCAAAATTAGAAAATACTTGCAGTCTTCTTGATGCCTCAGGAAGAAGCTGAAAGATTGAAAAGGAAAATAGTGTGCCCATTATTGAAAAGGTGCAAGTATGATGTCGCTCGATCTTCGAGTTCATTGAAATTTTCAACAGGGATGCGGAGGCCTCTCATTTTGATAGGACTCCGACTCCGAGTGGGAATTATACAAAGCCTAGTTTTTATAATAAACTGGTAACCTACATCATAGATCATTATAGGCTTGGTTGAACCTATTTTTTAGAGATCATTGCTGTATCAATTATCAATTGCTTCCCATGAAAGTCTATCAAATGTCGCTTTAAGTTGAATGCATCCGACTCGGCTCCTCCCATCTTGTTGATGTGTGCTTCACACACGGTTTTTATCCAGTCTCTACCAGTCTCTACGAAAATCCCCATCCTTCTCCTAAAAGTATGAGTACACTTTCGATT
This sequence comes from Prostheceraeus crozeri, assembly GCA_907163375.1. NCBI lineage: Eukaryota > Metazoa > Platyhelminthes > Polycladida > Euryleptidae > Prostheceraeus > Prostheceraeus crozeri. The sequence goes on along the minus strand of CAJQUW010011522.1, from coordinate 106,258 downwards.
TTAAAATGCGCTTTGGAGGAGCCATCACATGCACACACGATTAACGTGAGGGTAAGAGGTAATGTTCTCAAGGAAACTAGTATTTACTTTTGTCTCTAATGGGACCTTAGGTGCGCATGCGTGATCGAGGCTAGGAAGGCTTGTCTTCTCCACTAAATCACCGAGTGAAACGACAATGCTTTTCTCACTATCACGGTTCATTCCCTCAACAATTACAATTCAACGTAGCAAAGTGCGTCAAGGTAACAAAATTTAAAAAAAACAAGCTTTAATGACTAGTTAATTTTCAATAGGTACAAAATATGATTTAAAAGAAAATTTTTATATCCTAAAATGTCTAAAAATTTAAAAAATGCTTACTAGAAGGACAAACAACGCTTCTCCTCTCCTCATGTGTAATGAATTGGCGAGTAAGTCGTTCTGTTCAAAATTATGTTTATCATTTATATATTGAAAAGATCCTATTTAACAGTCTGCCCATTCAGATGATAAGAGGACAGGTCTGTTTCCAATCAAAATACCAGATCTAGCTAACACAGCGGGATTACGCTATCTAAAATCTACCAGGTGTGTAAGAGAATTAATGTTAGTTCCTTAAGCTAAAACGTGAAATAAAATTCTACAAAAATATGCATACAAATTATTTGACTATTTTTAATGAGGTCATCAACAGGAACTTGGTCAGGACGATCGCGTTTCGACCGCTTCATCCTGGACGCTCAAACCCGACCAAGCGCGGTCCTGTACATTTAAGATGCACAGCCTCAAAGTTATATCTATAATAGGGAAAGATTAGCATCTATCAAAAAAAATAGAGTCACTATTGACTGAAATGTACCTCAGGCATTTGAAAGAAGGACAGAGTCCTGCCAGTAGAGGTCAAGAGGCGGGGACATAGTCCACCTTCAACTCAAGACGTGCTGTAAAAACAATTCAACGTAGCAAAGTGCGTCAAGGTAACAAAATTTAAAAAAAAACAAGCTGATGACTAGTTAATTTTCAATAGGTACAAAATATGATTTAAAAGAAAATTTTTATATCCTAAAATGTCTAAAAATTTAAAAAATGCTTACTAGAAGGACAGACAACGCTTCTCCTCTCCTCATGTGTAATGAATTGGCGAGTAAGCAAGCTTTGCATGCACTGCTGTCTCTGTACTTTTGTTTGACGAAGAAAGTTGACATCAAGGTAGTGACAGCCATGCACGAGGACAAATTACTTTTTTGTATTAGATTTGGGGTCTACTTATAGTCCGGAGTCCCATCATTTAATATGACTCCAACTCCGACTCCAGCAAGAATGAGTCTCCTCCGGGACTACGACTCCGCATCCCTGCTTTTCAAGCTACAGTACTTGCTTCTCTGACTGGAATCACGAGATCAATGTTAATAAAATATTGAAAGACAAATTAAATAATTTTCTTAATCCATTCTCTTTGCATCGGGCAATCACTACAGATGATAAAAAAATCGAATGGGATTTCATCAATGAGCAATAGAAATCTAGTGCCCAAGATTATTTGGAGTGATTAAGCAATATTTCCACTAGATAGCTCCATCTTCGCACATAGGCATGACTTTGACTCGTTCCCTCCATTCATCACGTGCTGTAGCATATGCACAGCTCATTCTCTGTGCTATTGGGTGGTTTTTCTTTTACGACACTGTCAAGAACGGCAATAATTGCAATGAAATTCTGAAGAATGGCTTCATTCCGCAAGATCAATCAAAATTACATTTCTCCACAGCCATCTTCCAATAAGATGGAGCACCGTAGCATTTTTTCGTTATATTGCCGTAACTTAAAGAAACCCTCAATTTCTTCATAGGGATTTTTGACGGGACTTTGAGTGAGATTTGGCTACAGAATCTCCTAATTTGACGCTATGAGATGAACGGCTCTGAGCGGGGATGAAAACAATTTCATGTTATGTCATGTAAAGAAAAACCCAAAACTATTAACGAACCATAAAGAAAATCGGTGCAAAGTTTGATGAAATGAATAATAAAAAATTGCAAGCGCTGTTGACAACATGTGAGAACAGTTAATGTTTTATTATCCGAAGATGAAGGATATTTCGAAAATTTACTGCAAATACCAAGTAATTGAAATGTAATTAAAGAAAACTGGAGTAATTTGTGATTGATTGCAATTATAATGATAGAGATGAAATAGTAATTGTAGTCAATTGCATTTTTAAGTAAGCAATTTGTAATTGCAATGAACATTGCATGAGTAACTGAATCAAGTCTGCACTAGTTGTAGCATAAAGCTCAAAATACTACTTATAAAGTCTTTATGAGTAGAGTTCAAAGTGTGTTGGCATTATTCAACCAATAATTACTTAGACTCATGCGCGGATGAATGAGCATGTTGATTTTATCTTCATTTGCTCTTTGTCTTGATTGCGATTTAACCAGAAATTGACAAGGATTCTCGATCTTTAAAACGTGTTTATTTAAGGGTCAATTTCCAATGTTTCGTTGGGCCTAATTTGATTAAATTTGGGTCACTTCCTGGAAATCGCAGACACTAGAAATCACTAAAATTAGAGTGTGAGATATCTTTTTCCAGCAATGTAAAATGTGTTCCCGGTTAAAATACATAGAAATAGATTGTTTATCTGAAGTTGACTAGAATGGTAGTTGACTCAAGGTCGCGGCACATCCAGGGGAACAACGTTGGGGTATGAAACACCTATGATTTGGCCGTTGACAAGTGCATGTAAGTAAAATTGCGAGCGCTATTTGTGCCACTATTGTGTATTGCATGAACCTTAGCCATCATCCCACTGGGACATTTTCCGCACGCGCCCCCTACTGATCTCCCGAACTATTGCACCAATTTTGCAAACACACACATCAATTGAAAAGGGATCCAGAAAAACAGCATCAGGTTCACTCCTAAGGTCATCCCTGGACTAAGGTGAAGAAAGAAAAGACAAAAACCGCCACGATTTAACAAATTTCCATCATATCACTATATTTGAATTGGAAAATGACAGCAAAAACTAATAAACCATACACTGTAAATCGGTCAATACCAATCACATTCGACGGATGCATACCAAAATGTTTTTTTGATATATTTCTGTATTCTCTTGGTATATATTTGTATGCTTTTTGTATGCTTTTCCAAATGTGGTATGTTTTACATACTAAAGCCATACCAGCACAATATTAAAGGAAAGCATCAATGATTTCTAATATATGTTGATTTAAGGTATTTTGTAAATAAAGATCACACTACTGTTTTGTAAGCAGTAAGATAATGACATTTAATAGTCAAAATTACAGTGCTGAATTCCATTTTAATACATGGAAGTCTAAAGTATTTCATAAATAATCAATAAGTATTTAACCATCAACAATTATACACTATGTAATTTTGGAACTAAGCATATTATCAATCCGAAATAAAAACACATTATAATTCATGCACGCAAATATAGTTATGTTTGAGATATATAAGTCAACATGGTTGCTCGATAGTTATCGTATTATTGAAATGATGTTTATCAGCTTAGTTCATGGAAATGAACTTATTATGAGTCTTGTGAATGCCATAAGAAAAGTAGCAAAGATGACATGCAGCTTTAGTTTCACAATACATCTAATCTCGTTAAAAACCACACTTTCACAAAGAAATGATCTCTACTGGTATTGCTGGAAAAATGTTATTTGACAGTAGTATGTAATATAACTTAATTTTTGCTATGTGACTTAAAGCTCTTCATACTAAACACATACCAATGAGGACGAATTTGCATCGGGTCTCGTATATAAAACAAACCAACAATTCGCATTTCAGTGTAAAACAGCCAATCACAGATAGAATAGTTCGCATCGCTGCATACCAATCACATTCGAAAGTAAGTGAGATTTCGTATGAAAAACATACCAGATCTCTGTAGGCATACGAGAATCTCGTATCAGATGTTAGTTTCAAATTGTATAAGATTTTGGTATATGTTTGTATGTAATTTTTGTATCCAGCGATTTACAGTGCACAGTAATCGAAGGATCTGGGCAAGGTGGTTAACAAAATGATGATTAAAATATAGTCTGTATCACAAAAAACGAGCGGAAAAAATTTTATTCTACTTGAATGCTCTTCTATGCTTGTGCCGCAAATACATGTATATACGCTCTTTATATACATCTGTGATCTCCAGATTATGCATTTATCCTCTACTGTTACTTTCAGTCATTTACTTGAAATCAACGAATTTGAATAAATAATTTGAGTTCTGTGCGCTTACTGTTCATTTATTCTCAGCTTATTATCGTCGGCCTATCAAATGGAGTGTACGCAAAGAAGATTGTGTTTTGATTGAAAGTTTTCGTCGATGCAATATGATCGCCACACAAATTCATAACATCATTCAAGAACCTTCGCCTGATAATTGCTTGAGTGCTGCACGGATTCTCACTATTTGCCAAGAATTTCGAGATGGCAGTCGAAACACCTTTGAGCGCAACTAGATAGTGGTGAGAAGAAAAGTCAAGCAAGAATTGAAAATGTCCAAGCCGTTGAACAACTAATCAATGAGGATAACTACATGACACTAAGATATATCGCAAGCGTCTTGCAAATATCTCATACTATGGTGGAAAGAATTTCAAACGAAGATCTTGGTAAAGAGTGGAGTCACACGCGATGGATTCCTCACACTCTGTCAGAGTACAACAAGGCTGTTCGTGTTGAGCGTTGGAAGATCTACTAGAATCATTTTCAACCATGTAAACAAATCTGAATTTGGTAACTTTTGATGAAAAGTTCTTCCATCTTCGAAAATTAAAACCTAGAAATACAATTAGCAGTTGGAGAAGTGCAGGTGGTGACGAGGAAAAAAGACTGACGGCATTGAGATCCGCCAGGAGAAAAAACACCTTGTTATCGGTATTATAGATGTTTCACAGAAAAGTTTTCATTATTTTGAAATACAACCGGTCAGTCGATCCATCAATGCATACAGATACATCCAGTTTCTTGGCAATCGTGTCAGTTTTTCAAAACGACAACCGGAAATAATTTTAGGACTAGCAGAAAATATGCGGTTGCAACATGACAACGCGAGACCCCATGCCGCCATTGCAACTACTCAACACATTTCAAAGAATAATATTCGACTCTTGAGACAACCAACATATTCACCAGATACCAATCTGTGTGATTGCTACCTGTTTCCGCGTCTCGAACCACTTCGTGACAGTTTTGATTCACATGACGATATCAAACAATTTCTTGACGCGCACCTGCCATACTTTACAGCGCATAGAATGAAGCAGGCACTCCAAAATTGCATGACTCACATGGAAAAAAAATTATAGACCTATATCACAAATTCAAATTATTTATTCAAATTTATCAAGTAGATGAGAAGAAATAAAAGCATATATTTCTACAAAAGCATAGAAACGCATACAAGAGAATAGATTTTTTCCGCTCGTTTTTTGTGGTACAGTGAAAAAAACCGAGAGTTTATGCAGCTGAAGAAACAACCCAATTCGGTGACTTCCATCTAGATACTGAGGCTAGACAATGTGATTCTGACAGGTTTCAATAATTTCTGATCAGATGCAGAACTAAAAAGTACAAAGGTAATAAAATATCATATTTGATATTTCAAATATGCATACGTAATAAGAAGACAATTTCAAATTCAAATATTTTACATTTGTGCACCTTTTCTGCAATCTCGAATTATTTCATCAAGAATTGATGCCGCAATATGCATTAGAAGTGAATTTTGTATATACCGAGATCAGTCAGAATATTCCAAACATTCAAATTTTAAAAAAACTCTCACACCAATAATGCCAAATTTGTTTTCTTTCTGTCAAAAGTTGCATAAAACGTAGAAAGTAAGCTACTAGAAATCTGGTGTCCATAGCTTGCTCGGTTCAAAAGACATTCAAAAATCACCAGGGAGGTTAACTTCCATTCTAGGTATCAATTTCTATGGTAAAATATGGTTACTGTTCATTTTGCTAAATTACAGGTTACATGCAGATAGGTGTCAAGCAGCACACAATAATATGACTTTATAAAGCTGAATCTAGATTATTATGAAATTGGAAATACATATAATAAATGATAGATAATTTGAACTCTCTGCAAAAGGAGACGTTGCATTGAACGTCAGAGAAATTTAAGCATGTTGAGCGTGCTGTTTTTGGCCATTTCTTGATGTCGCTAATATGCCACAAAAACAATTCTTCAAAGGAAACTTGATAATGTAGCATTAGCAGGAAGGAGCTCTTAGAGAATAATGTTTCCACGAGCGTGTTTACGTAAAACGTAAGTCGCTCATCTATTTCGTTCAAACAACGTCATCTCTATTGTTAACAACAATAACGGCAGTTTTTGTCATCCGTAGTAGCTCATCACTGACGAACAAATGCGTGAAAATCTCATTATAAACCGAAAGAAGCATGTTCTCCGGAAAAAGGGATGTCAGGAATGTCAGGAGTCATCTCCAAAGCTCGTGGAAAAGCAAGTCAACTGATTAAGGTAAGGTAAATACATGCATAGAGTAGGTAGAGTGGTAACTCCGCATTTATTAAATCCCCAATGTGTATACACTTTCGATTTTATTAAATGAACTCAAGGGACATAAAGGTGGTATTGTCACCGAATGTCAGCGGCTCAATTTTGCAGTTTTACAGAAATTACACCGGAATTGAGTGATCATGATTGTAATGCAGAAGGAATGATGGTATTTCACACATTGTCATGACAGCCTTGGAGATTTAATATTTGTTGAATGAGAAATTCGATGGGTTTTCATGCTGAACTTCAAGACTATCTTCTTAAGCATGACCATATCACCGGAAATCTGCCACTGGCAGAGCAAAATAACACATTCAAAGACAATGACTTCAATTAATTCTGAAAGATGTAAATGGGTTCACATCACTATTCAGATTCAAGAAATGAAACATGAATCTAGTTAATCATAATATCATGCCGGTAAAAATTGAATTAAAAGCTTGAAGTTTCAGTCAAGAAAGAACGAACAATATCGCGGCTTTTTCATGAAGACTTTCATCATAATGCGGTTCATGAAATTCCCATGATAATCAGCTTAATTGCTGCTTAGTTAGGTTGTTTCTTAGCAAATATTCATTCCTTTTGATATCCAACTTGTTTCATACTACTTATATAGGAGAGTCATCACGGTAGTATATAAATAGGCAAATTTTGACATTTTTTAAAAGTGCTCAAATAATTTTTCGGACCACGGGAACACAATCTCGCAAAAATCGAATTTTTTTGTATAAAAATGTTTACTGCCTACAGATACCTTTTTGAGTCGACGCTGTACACTGTAAATCGCTGGATACGAAAATTACATAAGTAATATAATATAGGCCGTCCCAGAACACCCAATAATTTTAAAAAATTCAAAATTAACATACCTGCAAAATCAGCCCAAAATGCCCAAAATTAACTACCCTACCTGCAAAATCAGCCCCAAAATGCAAAAATAGGGACCTCTTGAAATTTGTCACAGAAATGTTAAAAATAGGGTCCTCCCAGAACACCCAATAATTTGAAAAAATCCAAAATTAACATACCTGCAAAATCAGCCCCAAAATGGCACAAATCAAAACCCTACCTGAGGTAAACCTTGAACTAAATGCAAAATTAGACCCCCTCCTGAAATTTGTCACAGAAATGTTAAAAATAGGGTCCTCCCAGAACACCCAATAATTTGAAAAAATCCAAAATTAACATACCTGCAAAATCAGCCCCAAAATGCAAAAATAGGGATCTCTTGAAATTTAACAAATCCAAATGCAAAATAGGGTCCTCTTGAAATTTATTTAAAAAAAACAGCTAAATTAGACCCCCTTGAAATTTAACAAATCCAAATGCAAAATAGGGTCCTCTTGAAATTAACAAATCAAAAATGCAAATAGGGGCCTTCTGAAATTTAGCAAAAACAAAAATGAATATGAACAAAAATATTCATTTAAAAATTGCTCTGTGAAAGAATGAGATTTTAATTGTACGTTAGCCAAGTTGTTTTAATTCTTGCCAGAGCACTCACATGACGACAAAACAATTGCAAACTGTCATCAGGTTGAAGATCGTTATGGCAACGGTGGCAAAGTTGCTACTAAAAGTTCATTTCTCTCTCTCGTCTGTCATTGTATCGTGTGCTCCGCTGTGATCAGTCATGACACAAGAAGTTATCGAAGAACAGTCAGACATTATTGCTTCGTTTCCGGAGTTATTTGCAGAAATTTCAAAACGATATATTTCCAATGATAAGAAGGAAGAATATAACACTTTTATCATTGAACAAATGGAGAAATTTCCTATTATTTTTGACCCTGCATTTTTTGATAAGGAGAGAAAACGGAGAAGAAAGGCAAACGCTTAATCGTGGAAGAAACGAAAGAAAGAGAAAGGGGCGAAAAGATTGACAACCTTCATCATCAATTACCGACGTGTTTATCTACCCGACATGAATTTGTGGATTCCTTAAAACACTCATTGTTAGAAGATTGTCTTCGGAAATATGAAAGCTTTTGTTAGAATCATTTTCATTTTGTCGTTATATGACGTCATTTTTCTCTCATCCAATGAAACCTTGTCCACGCGTGGACATATCGTTCATGCAGTTTGTAATATTATAGTGAGTAGATGATTGTTATAAGAAGTTAAATAGCAGTAGCTGATTTTATTTCATTTTACTGGAGAACGAAAATTCGTAATATACATATTCGCGCAATATTTGCCGACTTGTGCAGATGCATTTTGGAAATATACTACCCAAATTGAAATATCCATGTGTTGTTTTTAATTTCACATTTACGGGAATATAATAGAAACAATTTATCTCATGTAAAATGAAAAACATAAAAGAGTTTCTAAAACAATACGGTAAACAAACAACTACAAATTTCGACTTAAAGAAAATCGCTAATCGATTAGGAATAAAGAATTTTCATGTCCTAATGAGAGACGAATTACAATTGATCAAAAATAAGCCAACTGTAAATTTCATAACGAATCTTCACACTTCAGACCAAAAAGGCGTACATTGGTCAGCGGGACATAGAAATATAAACGGTTCTAATTATTATTTTGACTCATACGGACTTCCACCTACAAATGAAGTAAAAGAATTACTTGGAACGGGAACATACAATACGTTTCAAATTCAAACACCAGGCACTACCTATTGTGGTCAATTATGTTTATACGTTTTGTACAAATTACAAAAAGGAGTACCATTTCTAGATATAATGTTAGAGTTAAACAATCTATAACTCAAGCGAAGCTAAAGCTCGGTTTTCTGTAATTCGTTTTCATAGAATCTACCTTTGATATCCTCATTATCTAAATCTATAATTTCATAAGTAAACGGATAAGTTTGATTTATTTTAGAAACTTCAAATATCTCTTTAGTCCAATAGCCTACGAAACCTTTCTCGAATTTATTTTTATACTTGAATATTCGCACTCTATCTCCAATCTTAAATTTCGGCTTACGTTTCTGTAAATTCGGATTACTCTCATTCGAATAATTATTTTCGAATATTTTCTTTCGTATTAAATCAGGATCGTCAGAAGCATTCTTTGGAGTTTCTTCAATTCCTGAATGAATCTTATTGTTATACTCTTCTACAACTCCTGGTAATATCTTCAACCATTTCTGATTTCCTTGCTGAGTAAATTTCTTGAAAATTTTATTTTTTAATGATCTATTAAAGCGCTCTATTACTACAGCCTTTCCTGCATTTTCAGTTGAATAAACAGTTTCAAATAGTGGCTTTACATTTCGGTTATAAAATTCCGACCCTTTATCAACGAATAGCTTTTTTGGCTTTCTAAAACTTTCTTTAAAGATTTCTTCAAACGCATATTTAACTGACAGACCACTTTTGTTTTTTAAAGGCTTTACCCAAGCATATCGTGTATATAAATCTATAACGGTCAATGCGTACTTAAACCCTCTTTCATTAGGCATATTTATTAGATCTGCACTCCAGATATCATCTTTATTAAATACTTTTACCTTCAATAGATATTTCGGCTTTCTGTATTCCTTGTGAATTTCGGACGCGTAGGTTCGAGCGCTGCTCTCAGACAGCTTTGCTGTCGTTTCATCTATCCCCTGGCCAAAAAGCATTTTTGCTTGTAAAGCTTTCTTAACAAACATTCTTTCAATTCTTTCTCTAAAGGACGGATTCTGAATACTATCTAATTCTTGAATCATTGTCTTATCAGCTACATGTCGAGAACTTAGGTCATGATTTCGATAAGCTAAATCATGTCGGTAAGCCGCGGCATCTACTCTATTTATTGGTTTACTATTTTCTCTAGGTGTGTTATCATCGTTTAATCTTAAATCTAATCTTGTGCCGGGGCCAGTAAAATTATGCCCAGGTAGATGTTTCTCTTTCGAATATTTACTCCAAATAAAGCCAGGAAAGTTTTCTAATGCTTTTTGTATATCACCTCCGGTGTGGTGACAATTTGAGGTTCTATGTAGGCCTACTTTTAAGAGATAATCCGTTAGATCTAGATTTGAAATCCTTAAGTTATTCAAATTCAAGGAATGCACTTCGCTCATTTTTAAAGATTAAATCTTATCGCACCATACTAGGATTTAGATATATGCCAGATCCGTCTTTTGTTGCTTTTATTTCAATCAAATCATCAATATTGTGTAGGACATTTTTAAGAACTCGTTTCCCTTCATTAGCTAAATTTAATTTACTAATAAAATTATCTACTATTCCCTCACCTCTAGCAGCTTTCTCTAACTCTCTATTATGACGTTTTTGCTCTTCTAATGCTGCCTTCTCTGATTTATTTTTATTTACTGCCTGGACAATACCAGCTGTCCCACCTGCAACACTTCCTGCTGCTGCTATACCTCCTATTATTAGAGGAATTAATGGTAGAATTCCTCCATTCTTTTCTTCTTGTAATTTAATATTCTCGATCATTGGTCTACTTATGTAATACTTCTTTTTGTCAACCGTAATAGATTTAGGGGTATTTTTGTCAACAATATTACGTAGTTTTAATTCAACCGTTTTATTATTCATTTTTTAACAAAAAAATTTATAGTCTTGGGCTTAGCCGTTCACTTTTGTTCAGAGGGTTTAGCCTATCACTTTTTGTTCAGGTTACTAACCGATCGGAGAGAAGCTCCTCTGGCTTTAGCCGATCCTAACCATCTTTCCATTAAGAATTTCAATAGAATATTCGGCGTCTTCTAGCAATAAACCATAAGCCATCAATGAGGTTGTGGAATTTGTTTTTTCAATATTAATTGTCACATCACAACCATTCTTAATAATATCTTCCGATTGTGCACTTAAATCAAAGCATAAAACAGGATATAAATTCTTCCAATCTACAGGAGTTAATTGTGCTTCTACTCCAAATTCTCGGCATAGATTTCTATAAGCGTCATATCCTTCCATAAACTGATTATTGGTGTTATCAAATCTTAATGGATCGATAGGATAACGTGTTTGATTTAATGAAATTTGTAAACTTCGAATTGAATTAATATGGAAAAGACTATTATTCTTATCAAAACTAGGTGTTTCATTCTTTTGAAAAGTGAGTAAAAAATATCTTGGAGTATTTGATGTCCTTGTGAAATGCCAGTTAAATCTTTGTTCAGTAAAAGTGACAGAGCTCGCAGTACGCTTCATAAAACTTACTGGAATTGGTTTGTTCGTATTTAATCTTTTCGCAATAGTTGTTTCAACCTCTAAACTAGGAGTAATATGTTTTAACCACCATTCAAGTCTATCAATTTTGAAATATGCTTTCCTCCCAGCCTTTCCATAAAATATTGCTTCATTATTTAAAGTACGATGAACTATTAATTTAAATTTTAATTAATATGATATTTTCTCATAATCTAAATATCCAAATAATGGAGACAATGACCAATCAACAGTTTGTTTACTTTTATTATTAAAATTACGTCTTTTCTGATATGAGCTATTTTGTGTACTGTTTAACTGTTTCACTATGTTTTCTACATCTTTCGCAATTCCTGCTGCATCTGTTCCAGCGTGAGTTAAATCATCTTTAAGTATGCCGGTATGGTTATCAGGAAACCATCCTTCGATTTCATGCATTTTAGTATTTTCACCTATTGTAACAAATCGAAGCATCGAATCAATTACACCTGGAGAATCACTTATTGTTTCTATATTTTGAGTTGCAACATCTAAACGCATTTGTGTAAATAATCTTGGAAAAAAATTATTCTCTAATGCAATATTATCGGTATCTGGTAATGGTGTTGTAAAATTAGCATCACTATATAAAGAATATTCACAGTGTAAAAACGAATCAGGTAAATATAAATAACTTTGCTGATTATCAACTTCAAAAATTAAGTCACCTCCAGTATTCACTCTTCCTGAAGAACCGGGGTTCATAGCAATTCTTATATAGTCATTCTTTTTTTGATTATAACTAACGAACGGGGGATCATCTAATTTAAATTTGCTTTCAATCAGAGTTGACATTATATTTTTTATTAGAAAAAATTAGTTTGGTACTAGAATTTTGCTACTAGAATTTTGCTAGACCATTTCCTCTCATTTCTTCAATTGTTTTTTCATCATGTTTACTTTCCATCTTCGCTAATTGTGCAATTTTGTTTTTTGTTTCCTCTGAGAGCTTTTTGTCTTTTTGCATTTCTTTTGCGTCATTTCTAAGTTTACGAATAGCTTCTAGTTGTTTTAATTCGTTTTGTGACTTAACAGCATTCGATATTGCACTAGCTGTACTACCTATAGCAGCTGCTCCTTTAGCAGCAGATGTAATCAAATCTTTATTATTTTTAATTAAGTTAACGATACTTCCAATACCAGAAAAGATGCCAGCTCCTTCTTTTTGGACGGCACCTGCAGTGCCTAGGAAGTTTTGTGTTCCGACAGTTTCTACACTATCATAATGGTACACAGGTTTCAGAGATGGTTCATGAGCAATTTTATTATTTGATGCAAAATGTTTAAGATTGTGTTTATAAATTATAGGCATTTTTTTTAAGCTTAAATTTGACTTTTGTGAAAAATATTTACGTTTATGGTCGGCTAAAGCCTCGAGGAGCTTCGCTCCGATTGGTTAGTAACCTGAGGACCTTTGGGCCGTTCGGCTAAATTCTATTAAGATTTACGTTTGTGAATGGACAACAGCTTCGCGATAACTTTATTAATTGACTGTTGCACTTTATCTATTGCGTCAAGCAGCGTGTGATGTACTTTAATTTCTTTTTCATTTACTTTTAATTTTTTCTCACTTTTCTTTACTTCTGTTTTAAGAGCAGCCAATTGAACTTTAATAGCATTCAACTGTTCCTTATTTCCTTTATCTAAATTCGTTTTAAGGGTCTTCAATTCACTAACCTTTTGATTAAGTGAGTTTACTTCATTTCTTATTCTGTTTATGTGCTTTACTTGTTGTGTGATTCGGCTATTTAATTCATCAACACTTTTTTGGAATGTGGTTTGCATCTGTTGAAAGTGTTGTAATAATTTTCGATTCTTTTCGCTAACTTTTTCTAACTCTTCTTTCAGTTGTTTATTTTGATTTGTATTCTTTATAATGGCACCCCTTAAATTTAAAGAAAGTAATATTAGAATCTTTGATTGTTCTGAAATCTTTTTAAAAAGTTTTGATATATCTGCTTCTATATTTCCATGTTTGCTACTTAGGTCTGTTAGCTTTTCTTGCAGTCTTTCATCATTCTGCTTTAGAAGCTTGGTTTCTTTCATTAGTGGAGACAGCAGTGACACAATTCTATCAAACTGTTTATCCAACTGTTTATCAACATATTCTTTATTTACCAACTCAGTAGTTTGTTGTGGAAGAATAGAAAGATGTAACGGTCCTGTTAAAACGTCTCCAGTTTTCATGATATAGTTGTCTAGGTCTATGTCTGATTCTTGATTATTTGAAATGTAAGCACCTCCTCCAACATTTGTTAACATCATTTTTTCTAGATTATTTTTTTTCTGCTAAAAATATGTTATCCAACAAAGTCGTCGCTTCGCGTCTCGGCAACGAAGATGCAGACAACGGAACCAAGGTTCTATGCGAAATCTGTAATTTATCTTTTCGTAATAAAGCATTATTAAATAAAGCATTATTAAATAAACATATGAATGTAGTTCATGCTAACTATCATACCTGAAACATTTTATTTCTATTTCGATCATTATTTAAATAATGTACTAAAGATACGAACCCCGAAACGATTAGAGAGTAGAGATACTCTAGATGTTATTAGAACAGGAATTAATGATCTCCGTGATGTATTAAACAATGTACAACCTCTAGTCTCTGATGCCAAAAATACATTAAGTGCTATGCGTCCAATAATAGAGGAAGTACATAAAATGTAATTTTTGTTTTAAAAATGATTAATGAGGTGAGTGAAACTCAGAGGACAAAGGCCTATAAAATAGAACACGTACCAGTTTTAAAAAATTATCGTCATCCTACAAACCCTGTAAATTCAAAGAAAGAAGTTAAATTTCATTACCATCATAAATACATAGAGTTCGTTAAAGACTATAAACTAAAACACGGTTTAAAACCACATATTAAAAATGGATACTTACCACCGTGTCTACGAAGTTTCAGAGTATTTTTAGCTTATAATAATTTATGGTGGTTGGTTAAGAAAGAACATTTAACAGCTTACGATCTAGAGACATTAAATGAATTAAATATTCCTGTATATCCAACGAAGTTGACGCTTCGCGTCTTGGCATCGAAGATGCAGTTGGCGGAACCGAGGTTCTAGGTAAAAACATAAATTTTTTTATTAAAAAGTAAAACATAAATTTTTTATTAAAAAATTAATTTTTTTATTAAAAAAAAAAGTAAAATGGAAGAGGGTAACCTATATTGCAACATATGTAACAAACAGTTACAGACGCCTAGAGGTTATAAATCTCATTTAAAGAGTCGTATGCATTTACAGAATGTAGAACGACATGATACAAGTAATATAACGAGAATGAATGAATATATAAACTATCTAAAAACATTACCTACTGATATAGAAGTTAACAGAGTATTTAATGATTATTCACATTCAGAATATAAAAAAGTTTTTAGTGTAATAGATGAACCTGAAGTAGATGTAAGGTTTTTATTTAATGATGAACATGATGAGTATGATGAATCTGTAGAAACCGATGAAACCTTTTATGATATTCTATATAACTTTTATAACATATTTAGAAAATCTTTCAAATGTTATATGAATGTAGAAGTACGTTACACAAAGACTGCACCTGATGGGAATATTGAAGAAATAGTACAAGGCCATTTCAGTAAAACACAAGAAATTCATAATGTAGAGGATATAGAACCTATATTTGAAACAATGATTAATAAATTAAAAGATGCTATAACTGAAGCTCAATTGCGTGAATCTGGTTGGAAGCTTGTTAGAATAGTATCTAAGAAAATAGTAATTGACAAATATAAAAATAATACAGGTGGTAGTTACATACCCCTACCTTTCAGTTCACCACAAATAATTAACATTCAAAATGATGATTCGTATTGTTTCTTGTGGAGTGTTATAGCACATTTACATCCTGCACATCATGTTAAAGAAAGACTAAGTCATTATAATAAAGAAGAATACATAAATGAATTTGATCTGTCTGATGGATTAGATGAATTTCCATATGATTATAATAAGCTAACAAAGTTTCATAAAAAGAACAAAGATTTAATAGAAGTTAATGTGTTTGAATTAAATGTGAAGTATATTTCTGTGGGGAATATTACTCCCTTATATACTGGTAATGTTACAATTAATGACACTGTCTATGCAAACGTAAAAGAATTTTACTTAAGTAACAAAAGATTATGTCAAACAGAAATACGGTATAATGAACGACATAACTATATGTTTCATAATATTATTTATCAAGGAACTATTATATGTACAGAACAATATGAAATTAAAAAGACATTAACACCCATAATGGTTAATCATAATAATTATAAAGGACGTCCTGTTACTTCTGGAGACCAACAGCAGTTACAGATGTTACAGCAGCAATATCAACAGCAGTTACAGATGTTACAGCAGCAATATCAACAGCAGTTACAGATGTTACAGCAGCAATATCAACAGCAGTTACAGATGTTACAGCAGCAATATCAACAGCAGTTACAGCAGTTAATACAACCGGCACAAGCAAATGTACTATATTATCAAGGTCATTACATATTGTGTAAAGATGTTTCGATTTTTACAAGAACTTCAGATCATACTAATTTCCCCTGTCTCCAATGTATGACAAGTTTTAGGTCTGAACAAGCATTAAATAATCACTTGGTAAATTGTCAACAAAATGAAGCAGTCAGAAATACGTTTCCAAAAGAAGATTATTTAGAATATAATAAATGGTATTACAAAAATAAAGTACCCTTTACAATATATTGTGATTTCGAAGCATATAATGTTAAAATTACAGACAAATGTAACAATAATTTGTTTGAGCAAAAACCATTATGTTGGGGAATGTACATTCATTCAAATTATCCCAATTTGTTTCAATCAGAATATTACCAGTACTATGGCGAGGATAGTGCTATAAAGTTTGTTAACACAATAGAAGAATTGCAGGGGCGTTTTTCACAATTGCTTAAAACAAATAAACCAATGCTTCCATTAACGTCTGAACAATTAGTACAATTTAATAATGAAAAGAATTGTTATTACTGTGGTAAAGAGTTAGACAAAGATAAAGTAAAGGATCATGATCATCTAAATGGTTTATATAGAGGTGCGGCGCATAATTCTTGTAATCTTAATGCAAATAAATTTAGATATAACTTTGTTCCTTTATATTTCTACAATGGTTCTAAGTATGATTTCCATCTAATAATAAAAGAGTTATTCTCTTCGAAAACATTACAGCAATTAAGAACAAACATACTATGTAAAACAGAAGAAGAATACTTCTCTATGCAATTTGGTTGTATTAGAATATTAGATGCATTTAGATTTTTTACTCCTTATTCATTGGAAGCCATGGGTAAAACATTAAAACCTGAACAATGTAAAATATTAAACAAATATAACTTGAGTCCTCTTAAAGGCATATTTCCGTATGAGTACTTAACTGGAGACATAAACAGGATAAATGAAATAATGCAAGAACAACAACTTCCACCACGTGACAAATTTAAAACAACATTGAAACAATCAGAACTATCAGAAGAAGATTATGCAGAAGCACAGAAGAATTGGGCAGAACTCAATTGCATCACTATGTACGATTACACAATGAAGTATCTTCAGATAGATGTGTTAATACTAGCCGATCTATTTGAAAACTTCCGTGACATGTGTATTGAATATTACGGAATAGATCCATGTTATTGCTATTCTACACCAGGTTTAACATGGTTAGCAGGACTTAAACATACTGGTGTTCAAGCCGATGGCTCTAGGACAAAGTCCGTTAAACTTAAACATTATAAAGAAAATACATATGATAAATTATTATTTTTTGAATCTGGAATTAGAGGCGGTGTATCATCTGTTTTAGGTAATAGATTTGTTAAATGTTACAATAAGAAAGTGAATCCTGATACTTATGGAATAATGAAACCTTTATCACCAGAGGAGAAAGAAAAGATATTAGAAATTTTTCGAACGAAACGAGAAGGAGTAGAACGTGAAAATGCAATTGATGAGTTTATGAGAGAGAACTATTTGTTATATTATGATTTTAATAGTTTATATTCTTCTTGCATGATACAAGAATTGCCTACAGGTGAGATGGAGTGGTGTGATAAATTAGTTTATGAACGTACTGTTGAAGATGGACATGGATATGTGTATGAAGTTGACTTAAAGTACCCTGATGAACTAAAAGACACGACAAAGTATTTCCCGTTCTGTCCTGAAAATAAAGTGCCTAATATGGACGATTTTACAGATTATCAAAAGTCAATAATACCTAAAAAATACAGACCAACCAAGAAACTCATGTTAACACAAAGTAATAAAGAAAAATATGTTATTGAAGGAAGGATGTTAGATTGGTATTTAGATCATGGAATGTCACTTATTAAGATTCATAGGAAACTAATATATAAGAAATCTAAGTGGTTAAAAAATTATATAGAATTTAATATAGAGAAACGTAAAATAGCTAAAAGAAATAAAGATGACTTTGGAAACGTATTCTTTAAATTAATGAATAACGCATTTTATGGTAAAACTTTAGAGAATGTACGTAACAGACAGAACATAGAAATAGTTTATAATAAAGATCGTTTCCAAAATTTAACTAGGAAACCAACGTATAAAAGAACTACTAGATTTAGTGATAACCTATGTGCTGTTCATCTAAGAAGAAGCATTGTGAAACATGATAAGTTTAATTTTATAGGATTCACTATATTAGAACTAGCTAAACTATTTATGTATAATTTTATATATGATCATTTAGCACCTGCTTATGGTGAAAACTATAAACTTCATTTCAGCGATACGGATTCCGTTTTCTTAGAATTAACAGTACCATACAATTCATCACTTGATAAAGAAATAGATAAAATAAAAGATATAATTCATCCTTCTGATTTATGTAAAGTAAAAGATGAACTAGAAGGAAATGAAGAGTACATAACAGAAGCTGTATTTCTTAAATCTAAATGTTACTGTTATGATACAACAAGAAACAATAAAACCTACAAAACATTAAAGGGTATTTCAAAGGCATCAGTGGCTAACCAAATAACATTTCAAGATTATAAGAATGCATTATTTAATAATGAAATAAAAGCAGCATGTAATTATAGACTTAATTCAAAAAACCACAAAATGTATTTAAAGGAGGAACACAAATTAGCATTAGATCCATTTGATGATAAAAGAAAGATTCTACCTGATGGAATTACTACTTTACCTTTTTAATTTCTTTAACATCTAGTCAGTGAACAAATCTTCTATAACTCTATCATGTACTTTTTTATCAATATTGATTGTGATAAAACCATAGTCGTTTGACCAAGCATTACAGCAAGATTGTTTAAATTCATCTTTATCTCTTATACATAAGTCTCTTAACAAATCACTTAGGTTTCTTGGATTGATTTCGAAAATCATAAAAATATTAGCATTCTTTCTAATAACACTTCCATCTAATGAATACATACTTTGTGTCAAATAAAAGACACTACAGTTATTGTGTCGTCCTCTTGTAAAATAATTTCTCTGAACTGCCTGATTTCTATCATTAACACAATCATCAAACACGACACAATGTTTTTTCGTTTTATTTAGTTTACTAGGATCTTGCATATTACCACTATCATTTATTAGTTGCATCGATATGTGTTTATTTTTATTGGGTTCTACTAGTTGTTTATTTTTCGCTGCTTCTTCACACCAGGAACTTATTTCTTCTTCATACTCCGATTTTTCATATTCTTCAAACAGTGAAGCTATAGCTGATTTTGTAAGATTATTTTCAAAACCATATTTCAAAAATTGATAAATAGGTTGTTCTGCTGTTGTTGTATAAATAATAAGATTGTTATAATCCAAAAATTTGGGTGTCGTGAGAATTTTGAATAATAGATACGTTTTCCCACAACCTGATCTTCCACAGATAACTGATAAAACTTTATTGGATAGGTTTGGATGATGATTGAATTTCACTTTCTTGTTTAGTGGATATTTTACAGAACTGCTTTCACTCATTTTTAAGTCAATATTTTTAATTACACCTCTCGTAATAATAGATCTATCATAATCTCTTCACCGCCAAAATTTATTGCCTTTCCTTTCTCATCTGTTATTCTAATAGTAATTGAATAATTGTTTTTCGTGTCACGGGAAAATATATTAATGATTTTGGGATTACATTTAAACTGTAACCAATCGGAACTGTAAATGCTGGATAACTGAAGATATTATTTGTTAACTTTCCATTAACATAACCACCTTCTATAATATCACATTGAACATTGATTGAATTTATTTCAGTTATTTTAGGTATATTTTCACTGATATGAAAACCTTGTGCATAGAGTTTCTTTTTAAATCCTAATAGTCTTGATAAAGATTTGTCAGTATCAAAATCAACTTGATGATTTTCATCTAAAGTAAGAGAAAATTTATTTACTGCTGGTTCAACTGCGAAATGTAATTGTTTCTTGTCTTTAAATTGAATGCCTAAATGTCTTTTTATTTCATTGGAAATCGATTCAACTTCATAAGATCCAGGAAGAAAAGTTAATTCTTTCCAAGTTTTACCTTTGTCATTTGAATATTTAAATCGATCATTTACATCTTTGATAATATTTTGTATAGTGTTAAATGTTGAAAAACTAGTTAATGCTACTTCATAATGTTTTTCTTGTTCTAAATGAATAATAGGGTCTAAATTACAAGTATGCGAGGAAGTAGTTGTTATAAATTTTAATGACGTACTAAATTTTGATGAGGACAAAATCTCGGTTAAATTTTCTAAATGTTTATTAATTTTTTCTAGTTCTCCCGAAGACATTTTTAACTAAATAATTTAGATAAGCTTTTGTAGTCTTTTTCACTAATAATTTTCTTTTCTGATAGTCTTTTTAAGATTGCATGTATTTCGTTAAAACTAGAGTTATGTCCTTCTTTTGTTGCAGCTAATAAAATCTCTAATCTGTTTATTAATTCTTGCGGATCATCGGGCAGGAAAACCGTTGTCTCTTTTAGACCTGTTCCTGTTTTTGGGTAACTAGTCGGTGTTGAATAACCAGTTCTTGCTGGAGAAGCAGCCATTGGTGTTGAATACCCAGGCGGTGTTGAATAACCAGTTCTTGCTGGCGAAGCAGCTGTTAGTATTGGTATCTTTGTTCTTGTTTTACTGCTACTAGACGTTTTGAATAATAAGCCATTCAAATTTTTATAACGCTTAAGAGTTTTTACAGTTCCAACCTTGTCTAACATAGTTTTGTATTTCAGTAGATCATCAGTATGATAGTTTTCTAAATCCGCTCCTCTTAATAAATCCACGAATTTTCTGTCTAAACTGAAAGCTGTTTTGTCTGGTGTGAAAATTAAACTTTTTTTAGTATTTATAAATAATTCTTCACCACCTAAGTAAAATCTAAGAAATGGCTTACCATCCATAAACATTGTAGAATGTTCAAATAGCATAGATTTCGGTAATTTCTTGTCTATGTTTGCTTCTAACAAACCATAATCATCCATGATGGTTTTCTGCACTGGATCAGATATATCAATTCGTTTATCACGAACTGCGAGTTCTTTCTCAAGAGTTTTAAGATGGGCAATAGTTTTTTCAAAATCAGTTTTCACTTGTTCAGTTAGGTGCATTTTTTCTAACATATCAGATTGAACGCCAGCTTGTAGCATTCGATATTGTCTATGTTTTTTCTTCATAATATTTTTCTGTTTTATTAATTCTTCTAGTTGTTTTATTTTTGCCTCATTTGTCTCATTTGTATTCATTATTTTATAAGATTATATTTGAATTTTGTGGTAGCATTGGCACACAGCATAAACATTTTACTGAACAACTTATTTTTGTCCTATGGAACTTTGTTCTAACGTCTTTAATAAAGTTCTTATTTCTTCTAAAAAAGCCGCATTGTCTACTTTGTCTTGAGATTTAACAGGTATTTTAATTGGTTCTCTAGCTATTTGATCAAATTTTTCAATCTCATCTAACGTAATAACATTGTCATCACACACTCTCTGGAAGTAGTAATGTAGTTTATCATATACTTCTTTGACATGTGCATGTTTCTTACTTAAGGATTTTTGTTTCTTAGTCATTACAGATTTATCTATCACTGTTGCAAGTGACGTTGCAAAAACACCTGTACCTGTTAAAGCTGTAGCAACAACAGGAATTGTAAGAACGCCAGATGAAATGACAATAGTGAGAGCGCCTAAAGACATTGTTAAGAATACTCCAACTCCTTGTGTTACATTCTTCACTATAGTCCATCTTTTTCTTAATTTATTATAATGTTCTAGTTTTGACAATAGTTGTGTCTCCTTATCTTTCATGTACCTGACTCTATCTTTGTGTTTTGCTTTATCCATTTCATATGCTAATGAAGGATATAAAGGGGCTGATGGTTCTTTTCGGTTTTCATTTTCCATTTTTAAATGAATATTTTTGTTCATATTCATTTTTGTAACTGTAATTTTCAAGAGGGGCATATTTTGCATTTTGATTTGCTAAATTTCAAAATGAATTAGAAAAAAACTGAGTTTTAGATAGTTCTTGAATCACTGCTTGCTTGCTTGCTTTTCAGATGTAGTTGTCAACCATCATCTACTCACTATAATATTACAAACTGCATGAACGATATGTCCACGCGTGGACAAGGTTTCATTGGATGAGAGAAAAATGACGTCATATAACGACAAAATGAAAATGATTCTAACAAAAGCTTTCATATTTCCGAAGACAATCTTCTAACAATGAGTGTTTTAAGGAATCCACAAATTCATGTCGGGTAGATAAACACGTCGGTAATTGATGATGAAGGTTGTCAATCTTTTCGCCCCTTTCTCTTTCTTTCGTTTCTTCCACGATTAAGCGTTTGCCTTTCTTCTCCGTTTTCTCTCCTTATCAAAAAATGCAGGGTCAAAAATAATAGGAAATTTCTCCATTTGTTCAATGATAAAAGTGTTATATTCTTCCTTCTTATCATTGGAAATATATCGTTTTGAAATTTCTGCAAATAACTCCGGAAACGAAGCAATAATGTCTGACTGTTCTTCGATAACTTCTTGTGTCATTACTGATCACAGCGGAGCACACGATACAATGATAGACGAGAGAGAGAAATGAACTTTTAGTAGCAACTTTGCCACCGTTGCCATAACGATCTTCAACCTGATGACAGTTTGCAATTGTTTTGTCGTCATGTGAGTGCTCTGGCAAGAATTAAAACAACTTGGCTAACGTACAATTAAAATCTCATTCTTTCACAGAGCAATTTTTAAATGAATATTTTTGTTCATATTCATTTTTGTTTTTGCTAAATTTCAGAAGGCCCCTATTTGCATTTTTGATTTGTTAATTTCAAGAGGACCCTATTTTGCATTTGGATTTGTTAAATTTCAAGGGGGTCTAATTTAGCTGTTTTTTTAAAATAAATTTCAAGAGGACCCTATTTTGCATTTGGATTTGTTAAATTTCAAGAGATCCCTATTTTTGCATTTTGGGGCTGATTTTGCAGGTATGTTAATTTTGGATTTTTTCAAATTATTGGGTGTTCTGGGAGGACCCTATTTTTAACATTTCTGTGACAAATTTCAGGAGGGGGTCTAATTTTGCATTTAGTTCAAGGTTTACCTCAGGTAGGGTTTTGATTTGTGCCATTTTGGGGCTGATTTTGCAGGTATGTTAATTTTGGATTTTTCAAATTATTGGGTGTTCTGGGAGGACCCTATTTTTAACATTTCTGTGACAAATTTCAAGAGGTCCCTATTTTTGCATTTTGGGGCTGATTTTGCAGGTAGGGTAGTTAATTTTGGGCATTTTGGGCTGATTTTGCAGGTATGTTAATTTTGAATTTTTTAAAATTATTGGGTGTTCTGGGACGGCCTATATTATATTACTTACATACAAACATATACCAAAATCTTATACAATTTGAAACTAACATCTGACACGAGATTCTCGTATGTTTACAGAGATCTGGTATGTTTTTCATACGAAATCTCACTTACTTTCGAATGTGATTGGTATGTAGCGATACGAATTAGATTGTTTCATAAAAAATGGATCACCCTTAAACATCGCCTTAACTTCAACTTTGTCTAACTCCGCCAAACTTGAACGAATTTCTCTGAAATTTGGAAGATATGTCAGTTGTGCTTACTAATATCATTGTTGGAGATTTCAAGCATGAATATTGAGTTGTTTTCCTGTTATAGATAAAAAAAGTAGTAGATAATTTGATCTTCATTTAGCAATGTTACACAAAATCATACCTCACTCTTATAAAATTACATTTGTTTCCTATGTTATGTAATATGTTGTTCTACAAGCCAAAAGCTATCAAGCAAAACAAAAATAAAGAAAATCGGTCAATCAGAGCCAGTATAGCACCATTATTCATCAACAATAATGTAACTGCTACATGTGATTAACTGGACTTCATGTTCCATAGCTTCCTGACTTCGTTGCGGTGGTGTAGGCAGCACTCCTGATTGCTTTCAGCTAGAAATCTATCTCTTACCGGTTGAAAACAATACAAAGCACAAATGAACAATAACGAGATCGCATTCACAAAAGGCAAAGTGTCAGCCTTGCTAGAACTATAGTTTTCTTTGCGAGCTCCAAGCAAGCGACTAAATGTCCCTTACACAAATGTGCATCGATGGCATAATGATGATTTTCGACTCTGTCGTAAAGAGGGCTCTGGCCGTCCACGCAAAACATCCAAGCGTAGAGATCGCCTAATTTTGAGATTTGTTAAAGTTGATCCAAATCTCTCGTCAACTGAGATGGCTGCACTAGTCTCGTCTATTTCTAAGTCCACTATTCGTAGACGACTTATTGAGTCGAATTTCAAGAGCTGTAAGAGGCCCTCTCAGTTTGAATTATGAGATCAGCATACAAAAAGACGTCTCAGATGGGCAATGAGTCATTGTCACTGGCGAAATCAATGGGATCGTGTTGTCTGGTCTGATGAGGCATCAGTCCGTCTGAAGGATAGTGATGGTCGATTGAGATTATGGATAAAATCTGATCAGGAAATTCCGAGACATTTACATCGTCCCCGGGTACAAGGTGGTTTGGACTGGCATTTGGACCAATGGCCGCTCTGAACTTCACATACACCAAGGAACTATGAATTCTGGACGCTATGTGAATGTTTTACGAAAGAACATTGGCCAAATGACAGATCAACTTGGTGATCCATCGACTTGGTTATTTATGGATGATAATGCTACGTGTCACAGGAGTAGTAGAGTCAAATTATGCAAGTCTCAATTAGGGCTTAGGACATTATCTTGACCAGCTCTTTCTCCTGATCTGAATCCCATAGAAAATGTATGGAGTATTCTAAAACGCAACGTTCGTCGTTCACTGCTACCTACAGATGGCGTATCACAACTTACGTCAATGTTAAAAAGAGAGTGGAGAAAGTTAAATCAGTCAAAAATCATCGATATCATCGAATCAATGCTAGACGAATTGGTAATGTCATTGACAATAAGGGTACGGCCACAAAATATTAGCTTCTTAAGAACCGTTACTGTATCATAGCTTATCAGATTATATAAGGACATTTAAATATATTAGGGACATGAAACAACATGAAAAATGCTTTCTGTATCATACTTATGTTTTCTTTAGTCAAATTTTAGGATGATCCACTTTTTATGAAACGGACTGTATTCTGTCTGTGATTGGCTGTTTTACACTGAAATACGAATTGCTGGTATGTTTTATATACGAGACCCGATGCAAATTCGTCCTCATTGGTATGTGTTTAGTATGTAGAGCTTTAAGTCACATAGCAAAAATTAAGTTATATTACATACTACTGTCAAATAACATTTTTCCAGCAATACCAGTAGGGATCATTTCTTTGTGAAAGTGTGGTTTTTAACGAGATTAGATGTATTGTGAAACTAAAGCTGCATGTCATCTTTGCTACTTTTCTTATGGCATTCACAAGACTCATAATAAGTTCATTTCCATGAACTAAGCTGATAAACATCATTTCAATAATACGATAACTATCGAGCAACCATGTTGACTTATATATCTCAAACATAACTTTGCGTGCATGAATTATGATGTGTTTTTATTTCGGATTGATAATATGCTTAGTTCCAAAATTACATAATGTATTATTGTTGATGGCTAAATACTTATTGATTATTTATGAAATACCTTAGACTTACATGTATTAAAATGGAATACAGCACTGTAATTTTGACTATTAAATGTCATTATCTTACTACTTGCAAAACAGTAGTAACATTAGTGTGATCTTTATTGACAAAAGGCCTTAAATCAACATATATCAGAAATCATTGATATAAAATTCTTATAATTTTGTAATATATTTATATATGTATTATTTATTTAAATATATATTACATTTTATAATATACTATTTTATAATTATAAAATCATTAAATCATCCTTCAACATTGTGCTGGTGTGGCTTTAGTATGTAAAGCATGCGAAGAGCATCCAAATATATACCAAGAGAATACAGAAATATAACAAAAAATATTTTGGTATGCATCCTTCGTATGTGATTGGTATTGAGCGATTTACAGTGTACGTATATATCCCTACTCTATGCCTTGACAGCTGGTATGTATATGGTGAAGGGGTCTTACATACATGGGCGTATTCAGCACAATCGTCGCTCGTCTCGTAACATTTAATAGTAAATTGTCCAGATGTTGAATATATGAAGCGCACCTCTGGGATTGAGTTCCCCTCTTTACATGTGAATGCATAATTATCTGCTTTTAGTCCGTGTCCTTTCAAGTCACTAATTTCAGTGTTAATAATGAACATTATGTCTTTGCTGGATAATGGATCAACGGGATCGTATTTTAGCAATAACACAAATTCATAAATTTTGCTTCACTTGACATTGTGCGTTACTTATTCGAATATGTGAATTGAAACTTAAATAAATGCAACGTGAGTATTGACGTCATGTAATAAAGACACGCATTTTCAGTTTTCGCTATTAAATGGGAGCTCGAAGCTTAAATTCTTCACATTTAAAATTCAAAAACGTCATTGAATGATGCAAGATTGTAACATCCCGCATTTATATATACAGTTGTGAGTCAGAAGCTACTACATATATAAAAATGTGGCTAAATTTTGAAATAGATGCACGTTTTAATCAGAACATGAGTAACACCTCCTTTAGAATTTGGGAGGTTTAATCAGATTTATGCTATAAATGCAATAATCTGTCCACTGGATTGCGTCCATGCTTATATGACTTCTTTTCTCGAGTCATTCTCTGACTTTTTACTGGTAGTCCTACGGCGGCCTGGGTAGTCATGAAACATTCGATGTAAGTGAGCGCTCATTAGAAACTACCTCATGTAAGTGTATATAAAATTGGAATCAGAAGACGAACAGCTGCCGGCAATGTAACCCAGAAGTGCTGGGGGAGGGGGATAAATAATGGAGCTTAGTACGAAAGAATTAAAGAGTTCAAGACATGGGCCATACATAGACATGGCTTCTTACTTATGAATCTTACTTTCTATCATGTCTAGCGCAAAAGCACCTGATGATAAAGTTTGTCATCAAAGCTAAACAAAATGTTCGTGCAGGCAGGGTTTAATAAGAGATTTTTTACAATTCAGAGATTTTTTTTCAAAATAAAGACACGATTGCGAGTGGCTTGAAATCAAACATTGCTTACAATTATGCCACCACTAGGCACTTTAACACTCGTATTAGTGAGCACCTTAGAGGCTACCCAACTCAAACTGAATTTTCGATGCACGAGCACGCACCGAGACAAGACAACTTTTCTATCTTGGGTTATTGCAAATTTCCGTTTATTCTCGAATCAATTCTGATAACTAACAATTCTGACTGCCTTGCGAACGAACGGAACGGGTCGTTTCCATTATTAGATTATGACGTAGTGTGTTCATGACATCGGTTGATTTGTGACAAATGACGTATTCGATTTGGTGACAACTTCCTCATTACAAATGTACATGAAGAGAAAGCTGATTTTAGCCAATTTTGTATAAAAATGATTCGTACGCAACTTTGTGACTCTTCTGTAACCGTTGAAGATGATGGTATAAAATATATCGAACTAGTCCGGAACGTGCCTTTTTTCTGTACATTGAAAAATATGAAGCGATTGGGCACTCTCTGCTGCAATATAGGCCTACGTATGATGTTCAATTGCCGGTCCTACTTGGATCCAAGCTATTTGTGCATATACAAGTGGTGTGCAGCAAAATTGTCCACCCATTCAACTTTGTAAAAAAGAACGATGATCTTCATTACATACCTACATACATATATTGAACAATTTTTTTAGTCTCGCAAGAATGTTCAGAAAATGCAAAAAGAAGCAAAATTAAACGCGTGTGTAGTAACCTCTAGAAGACTATATTTTTTGCAAAGCAGGAGTGAGCAATTTTGTTCAGAGGAGATTTGAGGTTAGAGGATTGGAGGAAGAATTTGAAAGGCACATCCCAATATGGCCTCCGGCATCGATGAGAGCTGATTTCTATAGACAGACTTTACTTGCCCTGAAACCAATAACCCGTAAATCGCATGCAAGATGATGTTGCGACCCCAATAAATGGTTTTCTTTATTGCAACACGACGAAGGGATATGAGTCAAACATCAGGCGAGTAACAGAGCTACAGATATTGTATGAAATCATCTATATTACAGGAAAATGGATCTTACCCTCAATTGTATTTGTCTTTGAGAATGTACCCACTCATCATGAAGAGAGATCAGTTGATACATTCGTCCGAAAAGAAACCTTTCTTGTTACATACAAAAACTAATTCTTTCCGCAATGGCGCGCAGTTTTAGGAATTCGCAACAGTCGTTCAAGGATCTTCAAAGTTTCATCGATGAAACTTCAGACTGTGTTTTAATTAATCATGTCTGTAAAATTGGCTCTTCAAACTCTTTCTTTTTCAGATAGAGAATCAAGTGGGGATAATCTCGCCATCTTGATGATGCGCATCAAAGTCAACATGAGTCCTCGTACTGCAGAAATCAAAGAAAAATGAACCCTTGCAATCTCTGAGCGGAGATAAAAAAGCAGTCAATTAAAGTGAGTTTTTATTTCACGAAAAAATTGTTTTTGAGAAGCATATGTCAGCTGACTACCTGGTCTTTTCTTATTAGGTTAACTAAGACATAAATTTTTCGATGTCACACAATTTAAAACCTCCACAGTTTAAAACGCTTTATAAATCATAATAATTTGTTGTCATTCAGTCGTCGCAATCTGCTCGCATTGTCGTGTTGTCTTATTTCACAGTCTATTCGCGAGCGTTGAACAGCGAATGTCCTATGGTTATGAGCCATCATGAGGGACATCTCAAAAACTGTTAAGCTTCTTTTACTGAATTATAAAGTCCGTTTAAGTTGAATGATTTAATATTTGAACAATTGACAACAAATGTCTGTCGAGCGAAACATCAAGAAAAGGTAAAGATCCACTCGGAGATTCAGTTTCAAAAGTAAATTTCAAATTATTATGATAGAATTGAGCAGAGACAATGAGCGAGAACATGGTGCAGATTTAGGAAGAAGGAGAAACGTGACATCAACATAGCCTCGATAATAAGCAGTTTGAGAATCAATGACGTCCTTTAATTGACTCCATTTTAAGAACATTCAAGATACATTCAAGAATTCCCAAATATGTGCTACTCAGGATTGGCCCCATAGAGCTGACCATGGCAATTCCATCTTTTTGGATGTCATCTAACTTTCAGTTGCTATTGCTATGATGGAGAGAATGGACTTCCACGACATAAAATGATCAGCTAGAGCACGCCTTTAAATACTTTCTTTTCAGACATCGCAATCAAAGAATTTTTCTGCTTGGATATCAGCAGTTCAGACGGATCTTCTATTCTTTGTGTGATGGTGAGGGTTTGATCCTGCCAATTGACGCAGTCGCATGAGTGGCTTGTAGCTCAGTTGGTAGAGTCAACCTTGGTCGTAGGTTCGAATCCTGCTAGCCTCACATCTTTTGAATGGCAATTTGATGTATCGTTTATTTGATTTCAATGTTGTTAATTGCCCTGACGACATGGTTTAAGATGCTTTGATAGACAATCGATCCTCGCCACTTGCCTTAATGTCGGCGGTCACAATTGTGACGAGTTATTTCTTCATTGATTATAATTGCTATGACAACTGATGTGTGGTGGTGAGGGTTCGATCCTGCCAATTGATACAGTCGCATGAATGGCTCGTAGCTCAGTTGGTAGAGCACATGTCTATTTTCGGTGTCAGTTTTCACAATCAAATTTTACATGATAAGAAAAGATGGAATAAACATAGGCCGGTCCTCTTCTTTCATACTTTGAAAAGAAGATCCAGCCTAATGAGTAAAAGCCGCGTTCTCTCACCTAGATAGCAAAGCACTTTGAATAAAAATGTACTTTAATTATTTAGTAACAGCGACTTTTGTTGTAGTGAAATATGCACACTGTAAACCGTAGACGGACAATTATCCTACAAAATTAGTGACAAAATCAACCGACGATTGTCACCTCCAATATGCTGCGATATCCGACGAATTTGTAGGTTCTCCACCGACATCGAAACAGATGATTTGTATGCAAATGAACTAAACAAAAACTTTTGAATATTGATTGATTTTTTCGATTAGTGATTGCTTGAGTTTTAGGCAATCTCCATTACTGTGTGGCAAAAGCATGATTTATTTTGACATAATTTAATTAATTACCTGCATTTGATAAAATGTAAGCTATAATTCATTGCTATTCATTTTGCCGCTTCTTGTCAGATATTGTAGGTGTTCAGTGGCAATCATCCTACGAGAACTAACAATTACCGACAAAATAGATTTTGTAGGATAAATGTCTGTCAATTGTCAGTCAACGGTTTACAGTGCATGCTGGAAATTGAAGTTAGAAGAAAGGACAAATCGATCGATCGAAGTCGTCCTACAGCCAGTTCAGTCAGTACATATCTTCTGAAGATGTTCGCTCAATAGACTCAGCAGTTTTCCTTCATCATTTTTTATCGCAACCCTACAGCGGTAACATTTATTATTTTGAAGTTCTGCAGCTTTACCTTCATGCATGTTGATGTATGTCATGAATTCTAAATCATAAGCGAATATTTCGGCATTCAAACGTATTCAGGTTTGTTAATTGGTACAAACGCACGCTTAAGTCAGCCATTTATGTAAATGCTGCACGAAATGATTGAGGCGGTTGTCTCATAGTCGACCATGAATTTGAACAAAGTGAAATTCAGCTCCACGGCTTCATTCAAACGTGCTCATCGTTTTGCTTATTTATGAAAATGCTAGTAGCATGTTGATATTCAAAATTCAAGTGTACAGAATATTTGCCTTTGTTTTCCACATAATTTGTGTCGGTCTTCGTCGATGTTGTACACCATAAAGACAAAACCAGGAATCTCCCGCGGCTATTTTACTCATGCTGCCATTGAACCAGTTAACTAAGTAAATCGATGAGTTGGAATTAACGTGCTACACTATAAGTTTTGAAGTTCCATTTCAGTTACATGACTAATTGAAAAAACACTGAAATTACCGAAATGAAATTCGCGGAAGTACAAAACAGCATCTCAAATACGAATTGAGCACTAAATACCTATATGATGAAATATCAATATGAATATATTATTCAGTCAATCTTGATTTGAAAGAGATTGTAGATACTTGAAAATATTGAAACACAATCACATGGCCAAACAGAAAAGTGTATTGACATAATATTTGTTCTAATTCTGCAGTTGTTCAAAACACGTAAATGTATAGTTTCGTTTGATTTCAGTGCCCCCTAAGCGCCCCCCCCCCTCCCGTACCGAACATTTTATCTAGCTCCTGAACAAAGGAAGCTACTGACTCCAAACTTTAGATGGATTTTGAATAACATCGGCTTAATACTTTCGTCACAATTGGATTTCAGACATTTGAATGCACGACCGGTTTGTCGAATTTTGCAATATTTTAGCTTTGAATGTTTTCAGGTGTCCTTATTTGTGCTACAATTATTCGAATTTATAAGAGAAAGTGTGTTCATGTCAATATGAATGAAAAATGACAATTCCCTATTAGGTTCTATTTACTCTTCGACGTTTTGAATTCAAACTAAAAGATGGTTTCTGAGATAGGGTAAGAAACAATAGCAGCAGTAACAAATCATCTCTTTGACCTTAAATTTCATCTCCACTATGACCTTGAATATAAAAACGACGATGATATTCTAACTCTTTTGGTCTATTATATATGATATATGAGCATTTCTTTCTGAATTCGAACCTGTTTATTTTTTTGAATTTTAGTTTAGGAAATACGAGTAAGCAAGGGGAGTACACTGTAAATCGCTCAATACCAATCACATACGAAGGATGCACACCAAACTTTTTTTTGTATATTTCTGTATCTATTTGTATGCTTTTCCTTATGTTATTTCAAGTGTGGTATGCCTTACATGCTAAAGCCATACCAGCACAATGTTAAAGGAAAGCATCAATGACGGTTAAGTATATAGATTTAAGGCCATTTGTCAATAAAGATCACACTAATGTTACTACTGTTTTGTAAGCAGTGAGATAATGACATTAAAAACTCAAACTTACAATACTGAAAAAGTTATTTGACAGTAGCATGTAATATTTATATTTTTTTGCTATGTGACTTAAAGCTCTTCATGCCAGAGACGTACTGCATCGGTCTCATATATTAAAAACATACCAACAACTCGTATTTCAGTGTAAAACGGTTAAAAACAGATAGAATATTTCATATCGCTGCATACGAGTCACATGCGAAAGTAAGTGAGATTTTGCATAAAAAACATACCAAATCTCTGCAAGCATACGAGAATCTTGTATCAAATGTTAGTTTCAAATTGTATGTGAATTTGGTATATGTTTGTGTGTAATTTTTGTATCCAGCGCTTTACAGTGTAGGGGCATCGCTGAGAGCCCTCCTCGAGCAGGGCACGTTTAGTCGAAGCACCCCAGTGCGGAGAGGGCTAAGATGGAGTGTGTCGTGCTGAACTATACAGCTAAACTGTAGCGTTTGAACATTCTCCGCACGGACATGCTATGACTACCATGTCATTTTTATAATTGCAAACGGAAACGCGCAAATTTAAAAACAATCACAATATTTTCAAGGACATGTGACAGAAAGAATTAGACCAAAATTCGGTCAAATGTATCTTCTAAGAAAATCTAAGACTTCTAAGACTTTAATTTATTTCATCTTCAGACAATCTTCAAAGTCCATTACAGATGAATCACTTTTTAACCTTCGTCAAGACCACAAGACGGATAGCTCTCCCCGGTCTTCCATTCCCTTCATAAACAATTTTTTCAGTTGATTGAAACCATCATTGATACATTACCTACATGTTTCCTTTGATCAAATGAGCCAGCAGTAGTTAAAGTTACGGAAACTGAACCGTCATTTCCTTCTCTTCCACGTTTACCTTTGTCTGATCTCCGCACGTGGCCGAATCACCGGAGCACTTTCCTTTTCACCAAGCCAAGATCCGTCAAGCAACATTCTCTGAAAAGGTCATCGTTTGATGTTTTATTTTTCCTCGACACCGCAGCCATTCACCTCGACAATTTCCTATTGTTTAAATCCTCTCCGTCATTTCGGAGATTCACGTCAGGACACGCTGTATGCGCTCTTCATTGATGAATCAGTGGAATAGTTGTTTGTCAAAATGCCGCCTATCTCTCTCCGATTTGACCATTTTGTAAATATTCGAAATTCCATTTTCTCACTCCAACAAGGAACTAGCTAGATTGCTAGAACTAGATAAAATTGATGTGCTTTATTGATATCTACCTTCAAGCCGCAACCGACATAGCTCTGAACTCCTCGAAAGCAAGCCTTCATAATTTCTGATGCTCCAATAGTTTAGTGGCATGTGCAGACGAACCTTCCAGCTTTCGTATTTGCGTTTTATGCTGTTGTTGCTAATTTTTCGTGCTCGGTGACCACGGTAAATTATTTACTGTGCATTAGTGAAATCAGGCTGAATGCCATATCACCATCCGACTTTTCGATTTCTTTGAGTTAGTGGGACTATATAAGTTAGTTGGACTGGCAATTTCAGCTGCCCGGTCGGACGTCTATATACATGTATGTCATTGCTGCTAGATCTCAAGAAGAATCAAATTTGTAGAAATTGCAATAATTACAGGCTCGTGGACAAAGAAGGTGACATGTAAGATATTTTCAAAAGTTTTTGTACTCAAAAGAGATATTATAAGAACTATGAATCTCTACAAACAACATTGACAACAGTGTCCCACCAATGCTAAGGGAACCACTTTCATGTCAGCACATGTCCACCACGCAGCATTGTGCTTAACCCTCAGAGACCTGAGGGGGGTCCAGTAGACCCCGGAACCACATTTTTCTATTTCATTTTTTACGCTGACGATATGTCAACCACTCAAGCACATACAAAATCATCATTTCTGACAGTGAATTACATGTAGATGAAAAATGATTTCGAACATGTCCACGATGGTGTATAAAGAGTGAAAGTAATTTATTCATTGTTTGCGTCATGCTCGTAGATGTGCAATGTGTTGGAAGATCGCAAAATGTGAATATTTTGCTTTCGCACATGATCTCGCGTGACTGGTTGGCCTATATGAACAACTTGACATAAATCGATGTCCGAAATGAAAGCTATCATTATATTCATAGTTGAGCACCAAAAACTGATTGATGACAAACTTTTCACAGCAGTAATGATAAGTCTGAGATCTCCACAGCTGTTTTTGGTTCTAGAAGTACAGCAATTTTGACTCATTTTAGGTCTATTTCTGCTGGCTTTGGATAAATTTGAAGGAATGTACAAATGGAAAGGATTAGCTGCATGAATTAAATCAATTTCATTAAAATCAACTTTATGGTGACACAAAATATCGTAAAGCCGCCTCCTAGTACAAATGATGCTGTACTAAATGTGGTTGACTTACAAAAACACCATATTTTCGTACGTGTTTACTGCGAAGGCTGAAAGTCACTCAAGGGATTCGTTATACCGACCTGCTACACGCAAACGACATTGTTTTACTTAAAATCAACTTTCCTAATGTTTTGATATCGATTTAAGCAGGTAAAAAAGAATATGTTAAAGGGGTCCACTGGATCCCCCCTCAGGTCTCTGAGGGTGTGAAAAAGCTCAGGTCTCTCAGTGTTAAACGGATGAAAATGATGAAGGCATTGATGCCTATCAGATTGGGCATGTTGAAAAAAAAATCCAACGTAGAGGCCATGGCCCTAGAACCTTCGTAGAAAACAATTCCTTATTAAAAAGTTAAAAGGGTAACTTTTAGCTCTAATGATGTACACACGCATTAAACCCTGTTCCATATTAGCGCCCACTGTTGAATTTTTTCAACAGCAGCAAAATTAAGAACATATCATTTTGTTATCAGCAATTCAAATAAATACATCATACAAATGAACGTATATAAATCTAATTACGAATATCGACCGTTGCATTCAGCAATAGAAACATTGACTACTAATCCCATGTACATGAGCAAAGTAACTAGATAAAGCTAAATAATTACAGATGATCGTTTTCGAAGCACTTGTTTGTCTTTAAAGCAATGTCGCATGATGAACAGCGGTGCCATGTCTGCAAAAAGGAATACTTTAGAATGCAGTCGGGGAAACATAACCCACTTTTTGTCTGTTTGAAATCCTTGAGATGTGTGCATTAATAGACAATAATAAAAGGACTAAAGACCGATGAAAGTTTAGTAGCTGACCCGCATCATTTTTATTTGTTTCATGAGGTGCCACTAGTTGATAGGACAAAGATCAAGGATCCAGGTGGAGATTGACCAGTGACATTTTTGAATGTGAATGTACGTGCTTAGGGCCTACATACATGTAATGATACTGTGGTAAAGAGGAGTGACACCGCCCATCGACTTGCTATACATTTGAATAACGTGGGGTTTGTGTACTCGGATTTCTATTTTGTTTTTGTACAAAATGCCCATCACTGATTTATGGAATCGTTACGATGATGCTCATACCGCACATCATAATAAGTGGAATTTCATAGTGGAGGACAATGATTTCGTTTAATAACAGTAGATCGCAAAGAATGCTGTACACAATACCTACCTTCAGAGGCTGTGATTTTAAAATCACACGCTGGTGTTTCTATGTTGGTCGAGACATTGGTAGGCCTATAGGGTTGATCATTAATTGCTTATCTTTGTAACCTTATTTTGTATATGTATATCTATTTTGTATATGTATATTGTATATCTTTGTAACCGGTTCGCGCTTTCTAAGAATTTGCGTACAAATTTTATTTTCGTATTTACTGGAAAAATACAGTGCTTACTTTGCTTCACAAAATATTTAATATCACTATACAATAAAACAAAGCAGAATTAAACCTAGGAATCGAAAACAGAGTTGTTGTGTTATATCAAAAACACGTTCCCAAGCAAAACTGTTATTTTGTGTCCATATGTTGAACAGTGACCTTTCATAATAGATTTCTCATGAAGCGACAGCGTCCTAGGAAGTCATGAAGCAACTACTTGGCTAAATATTTAAGATTATGTTAGGATATTCTTTGAAATGTTGAAACTTAAATGGGAATTCTTTTTGATAAGATATTAAGACTAAACACATGAGTAAAAGCGAACATGTCTTTGTAA
Organism: Prostheceraeus crozeri; assembly: GCA_907163375.1. Classification (NCBI taxonomy): domain Eukaryota; kingdom Metazoa; phylum Platyhelminthes; order Polycladida; family Euryleptidae; genus Prostheceraeus; species Prostheceraeus crozeri. Next base: position 69,787 of record CAJQUW010011522.1, on the reverse strand, counting down.
ATGACATAGAATTCCATCCATTCCTATCTTCCTTATTTCAAGCTACTGTAGAATCACAAGCTGTCTCAAGATGAAAACAAAATCCTTGAGTTTCGAGCATTGTGTACCTTGGAATCGTGAAGTGATAAGTTTAAATCAATACAAGATAATTTAAACTTTAAAATGAATGAATATATGCAAACTTAAATATTATTAGCAGAGTATGGATAAAAAGCGTGAGTTTGTTTGAATTGAAGTTTTACTGAAGAGCCAAACAACGAATTTCTACAGTTTCAAGAGGCCACGTTTGGATCAAGTTTATTGTGAGAAATTTTTTCAAAATGTGAAATATAAATACAATGTGTCTTCAACATAGTTAAGTGCATCGTAAAAGTTATGCGAAAAATTCCGGCGAAGAAAAGGTTATGCGAATTATTCCGAAGAATTCATTAGGACAAAATGTTTCACGCACAAGCTGTGCGCATCATCAGGTGGATGAAATGTTTAACGTTCAAACAGTATCACGAGATGAATTAACACAATGTATGACGTCAGCACGAACATAGAAATGCATCACAGAATGAACTTAAGGACAAACATGGTATTATAATTACACTGACAATCGCCAAAAAACAAGAAAGTCAGAAGGCAGAGTGCATTTGAAGTACATAAGCAAAATCAAAGTAATATATAATTAGAAAAATCAGAAAAAAGTTGGGGACGGAAAGTTCACAACGATTACCACAATCAACACGGTTTGAGTGCCATGCTTCTAAAAATGTAGGCTACGTTTCTTAAACGCACCTTAAAAATGTAGTTCGACTCATGCTGAATTATCTGTGAGGACTGCCAGTCAACACCGAACTCCCTAAGGATGAAGTAGAACCGACTTCAACTAGAGTTGCTTACCGCATCCCAAGTGCTGACTGCGGTAAAGCTTTTTAGGCCATTGTTAGTGCAGTATTGTTTGTAAAATGCCATGTTTGTTCTTAAGTTCATTCATTGATGTATTTCTATGTTCGCGCTGACGTCACACATTGTGTTAATTCATCTCATGAGTAATGATAATAAGTGATAATATAATTCTTAATGATAATAAAGGAAAATAACAGTAGCAAAAGATACGAAGTTCGATAGAGTCAATTTTATAGAATATTGTAAGCTATCTGACAGAAAATCAAAATAATGTTGATAATAATGTGTTAATAGTAATTATCGTTTAACAACTTGATATTTTTGATTCTGCATTAGGTTGATATGATTCAGTTGAGCACATTGCAATGCTCCTATGCTTCAAATAGGCACTATAGGCACTTACAAAGGATATTCAACGTAATTACAATCAAAATCGTAAAGAGAGAAAATATAATCATGACGTCAACATATTGCAGCATGAAAGCTCACCATGAATTGTAAAGTTGAACACGGACTGTAAAGTGCTGACCTAGGACTGTAAAGTTGAAGAGGGACTGTAAAGCAATGCTCATACGCCTTGAGGGCTAAATAACAAATTTTCAACACATGAAAATTTAACATTTTTTATTTTATTTTCTATAGATTTTAGCAGTGAATGAATTGAAATGCACATTGTATTTCACTCTCGATGGCCTTGGAGGTCATATGAATGATTGAAATGAGTTTGAAATACATTATTGCCCAGCATTGGAGGGTATATAATGCACCATTATAATTCATCCTAGCATTAAATTTTTACATTTTGCCGGACAATATTGTTTTTAGTTGCAATATTGTCCAGTAAATGCCATGCAATCCCTATGGAAGGCAATAATATATGTCCGTAACACAGATGTTTCAGTGATTAATTAATCACCTTCAATTAAGTGTTGCCACTGTAGGCTATAATGTAATTGCTTAAACAAATCGCAATGCAAATTTATCAAAGACCAAAGAATGAGATCATTTATGCTTTTTACGTTTCCGTTGGTCCGCCATTTGGATCCACCCATCGTTTATTGGTGTTGATGCAAAACATCGATTCAATACATTCAGGTGATTAGATGACTTGAAAAACATGGAAACAATTATTTGGGTCCTGTGATCATGTGAATTCACATGCAAAGTTTCACTGGCAGAGATTCGTCGGAAGACTTGTGTCTAAGTTAGGGATATCATTTAGTTTTTTTATTTTTATTTTTTAAGCACATGCTTTGTCCTCCGGTAAATTTCATGTATAATATCATCATCCGACGATCATTGTGACATAACTTTTGATTGGAATTTTCATTAATGGTTGTTAAATTAATTCCTTGAACCACAACTGTAATGTCCATGCATGGTTAAAATCACATTTCTCAAATCCTTCCATGAAGATTGGAACAAATTTGTCCTGCCATTTTCATTAGAAATTGTGTCAGTTGCTGTCCATCACATTACATAACAAATATATAACATTATATCACATAGATATTAAATAATTTAGACTTGGCTTCTGCAAACTGTAGTCCTCTGTCTTATGTTACCTTTACAAAAAACGATAAACCGTGAACCGTGGATGACACCTGTTACTAAACAGTTAATCAACAGTCGTTGGAAGGCATTCCGAGAGAGAGAGAGACTACACGATATACAAACACTATAAGCGGAAAGTAAAGCTTGAAATTGAGAAAGCAAAGGTGACCTTGAACAAAAAAATAAAAGGCAACAGTATATGGCTAACTATCAATTTTGTATTTGGCAGACACAAGGGAAAAAGGGTTATTGACAAGACATGTCAGCAATTCGAAACTCTTGACGTAGCGATGAACGTCATGAATCGAATTTTCGCAAAGAATTTCCAGCAGAGTGATGTTTTTGAAATACTTCAAATACCAATTTATCCACCACAGTTTGAAATTCATGATGTCAACAATGCCCTGAGTCAAATTAACACAAAGAAGGCCTCAATAGATATTCCATCTACATGTATACTCTATAAATCTGCTTCATTTATCATAGCGGAACCTTTGACTGAAAATTTCAATTTCTCGCTGAGAAGTGGTATTGTGATACCAGTACCTAAAACCACAAACGCATCGATTAATGACCTGCGACAAATTACCCTAATTTCTGTGCCATTGAAAGTTTCTGAACGCTTAATCTTGCGGAACTTAAAGGACACACTACTTGGAGGATATGGAAAGGACCAGTATGGATTCCGACCTAGATCATCAACGACATGCGCTACCATCGCATTACATGACTATTATACCGAATGTTTAGAGAATCCGATTGTATCAGGCATTCAAATCGTTGCCTACGATTACTCTAAAAGGCATTCGATAGATTGAAATTCGATACAATAATCACAAGATTAATAGATTGCGATATTCTTACGTAAGCTATTTCATCGATGGATTACTGACTATTTGTTTGACGGGCAGATATCAATGTGTGCGAATTGGTATGGCAAGCAGCGACTATGTAGGGGTGACGCCTGGTGTTCCCCAGGGTTCAATGATTGGTCCTTACCTGTTTTGGATTGTGACTGGCAGCTTCGAAATATCCGGAAAACCATACAAAATTAATAAATATGCTGCGTCCCTATTTTCATCGACTCAGCGAATTCTCATGTGGAAGCAGTTCATCACTCTGTTGTAGAATGGTCTAAGAACATCGGCGTGACTCTCAACATGAATAAATGCAAAATGTTGCTAATCAGACGGTCTCCAAGTTTCATTCCTATCCATCTTCCGAATATTCCAGTGGTTGAGGAATTGAAAATTCTTGGTGTCATTTCTGACTCAAGCAATAATTGGAATGCTCAGGTCAACTCTTTTGTCAGAACTGCAGCAACAAGATTATTTATAATTCGTGTTTTGAAACAACACAACGTCACAGAATTATCATTAATAACAGCCTATAATGCAACTGTGCGCTCGGTTTTGAAGTACTGTTCTCCCTCGTTGGTTGGACTGTCCCAAGAAAATTCTTCAAAGTTGGAACAAATTCAAAGCCGGTTTCATCGCATCTTATGCGGAGGTAATTATAGAGAGTGTGGAAGGCATGGATTCGAATCTATTGCAAGCAGAACGTGTCGACAAGAAAGTGTGTCGCTTTAACCCTATGTGACCTGGGCTTTTTTAACTGTCTCAGCCTGGAGAGGGGCCGATTCGCCCCCCACCCTCAGATTTCCTAAACTAAATGCTCAAATTTAATGAAATTACATGCATACTATATTTCGGGCATGATCTTTTCAGTGGTGGAGTCGGTTTTTCAAAACTTTAATTTCTCCATGCTATAAATATCAATTCAAAATTTGAAAGTGAATTTTTTACAAATTTTAGATACTTTTTATTGTTGTAAAGCCAATCGCTTCGGAATGTTAAAAATAATAAAATATAACGCGAAAGTGTTCTATCTGGCATGTTTCTTGCTATATCAATGCTAATTTATTGCTTTTATTCATACATATATAATAATGTTGTATGAATAGTATTTCAAATTTCAAACATTGAAACAGTAAAAAGTCTTTTTTTTCATGTGCGTATAATCTATCATTAGCTAGAATATATTATCACAAAGAAACCTAAATGAAGACAAATACGCGATTATTACAATGATGCGTTTTTCCAAAAGTTTCATTATTCGTGTAAAATATGAGAAAATGTTCATTATTCTACTATTTATTCATGAGTAGTGTATGGAGGATATAAGACTAAAACGCATTCAAATACTATCCCAATATATATATATATAATATATGCTATAAAAAGCATTGATGTTATCAAAATCATTAATTTGTGTCTATTATGCAACGCTGCATTAATTTATTCGAGAAAAAGTTTGAAATGAGAGCAGAAAGTAAATTCCATCGATTTTTAGGCGTCGTAACTAGTTTTCATTTAGCTCGTACGGCCAAAGTATTTGGCCAAAATTAAATCTTTTACTCCCAAAAGATGCGCAATTAAAAGTTAGGAAAAGTCACGGAAGGTAGACTTCTCGCACAAAGACGTTCAGCTGTGGGATTAAAAAGTATCTGGGGCGGGGCCGAATCGGCCCCTCCCCAGGCCAAATAGGGTTTAAGCTATTTTCGCAAGCCAAGTCTCCTTCTCATATCTTGAATCCTCAATTGCCTCCTGTCGCAGTTTCTGGAAGGATTCCTTTACCTTGGTGAGAACTTCACGACGACAGAACTCGTTCTTCATCAAAACCGCAAAATGGGATAATGATGGCTACACCAGACGCTCCTGAGTGATTTTTTTAACTTTACATCATTCACACCAAGTGTGTGATCCATGTATACTTTCATGAAGACGACTTATTTCAATGACTTTTTCATCTTACTTGCCTATGTACAATCACGATTTTCAATTTCTGGTAATAAAACGCTTATTATTATTATTATAAACTAATTCTCCTTTCTTCCTCAGCCACCATTTTTTTGAAATAGAGTTGATGAAGCTTAATCATTAGGAAAGCTGATTTTAAGTGAAGCAATGATGTTTGCGTGTGGCAGGTTGATATCACAAATCCTTGGAGTGTCTTTCACCCTCCTTTGTAAACACATGCGAAAATGTGGTGTTTTGTAATTCGACGACATTTTGCACAGCATCAGTTGCACCAAGAAGCGGTTTTGCGATGTTTGCTTTCGCAATGCAACCTCAGATAGTTGATTTTGCTGAAATTGATTTATTCCATGCAGCATAACCCTTACATTTGGCCATTTTTTGAAATTTATCCATACCAATCGGAAATAGGCCTAAACTGAGCCATAATTGCTGCATTTCAAGACCCTCAAAACAGCTGTGGAGATCTCAAACTCATCAATTGCTGCTGTGAAAACTTCGCCAACAGTCTGTAACCCCCTTGGCCTATCTACCATACTTCTACTGATTCAATTGAAATAAAATAACACATGTAGAATCACTGTCAAAAATGAACAAAGGCATGAGCGGTTGATTTATCCTCAGCGCAATATGTAAAATAGAAAAATATGGCTCCAGGGTCCACTGGACCCCCCTTAGGTCTCTCAGGACTAAAGTCTAAATTGATTAGAAAATCAATGGGCAACACTATTGTCTCTGTTATATACCCTGTCTCCTTCAGCTGAAATACACCATATTTCTTTGAATAAGAGACGCGTCTCTTATTTTTTCAGATCCCTGATTGATGCGTCTCTTATTCAGAGGCGTCTCTTATTTATCAAATGTTCAAGTTTTCATTCTTTCATTAGAAAAATATGTCTTAGCTTTTTGCTACTATTCTCTTAGGTAACCTTTGCATTCCTCACCTAGGCCTATGTCATGGGCAAATTTCGCCAGTAATTTTTCTTGCATACATACGCTTTATCATAATTCAGATATTTTGGAAATGAAAGGAAATTTATGGTTTGTAGTAGCATATCTTGTAGCCTCATCTAATACATTCATATACCAGTACATGATGGCCACTATACATGTAGACTAGATCTGAATTTACCGAAACGAAAATACCGATAATCAAGTAGTATTTACAGCAAAAGTTACCGACCGGCACATGACTCCAAATGCAAAGGAAGCTACCGTATAATGCCTCCTTAAATGGTAGATGAAGTAACCTTAAGTAGGCCGGCATGTACGTGTGTACAACATGCATGTACTGCGTGTACAACAACAAGAAGCCTTATATATTATACAATATTGGTCATGATACCCGGTATTTACTAGTAGACTGACTTATTTTACTAAGATAAATAGGCCTAATAATCGCTCAGGCGGATGTAGCTACCACATTACAATAGCCTGCATGTAATATGTCTATAGCAGTCTATTTTTTGTACATGCGTCTTATATTCAAAGAAATACGGTACATCGCTTCCTCCTGTTTTCTTCTTTGAAATTCTTTCCCCTTGGTGATTATAGATGCCTCAAAAATGGGTTGATGGCAATTGTTGTGCGCATGCTCAGATACTGCTGAAGTGAAACGAAAGTCACGAGCATCACGTTTATGCTGATCCACACGTGTGCCTAGTATCCTTCCACTTTCTCCTATGTAAAATTGATCACAATCATTGCAGTTTATTTTGTAGACGATGTTCCTCGTATTTACATCAGGAAAGGTTTTGGAAAGATCATGAAAGGAAGAAAAGGTCTTCAACAGAATCAGCAACCAATCTGCAATGTTTGAGCAATAGGAATAATATGTCGAAAGGATAGGTCTCAAGGGGGATAACTTCCGAATCGTGCATCTTTGGCAACCCCTCGACTTGGTGTACATCCCATAGATCGCAACTGCTTGTATAAGGAATCATTGATTGTTCCGTTATTTTGAGTTGTTTTCGGTTTGTCTGATCTTATCAATGCGGTGCAGAAGCTCCTCTTCCTCGGATCTATCTCTTTGCATTTATTACTTTTGGGATTTGCATTCTTTTATAAATTAAGTATTATGTTGATAATACAGTAGAAATTTTGACATGATATTGAAGATAAGAGCAAGGTTTTGTAGGTTCTAAGTTTAAGATAACAGCACATTGAAAACCAAGCGGCATGCGGAAAATACAAGAATTGTTGTGACTACATGTGCGAAGTTGGTCTGTCCTCCAACTTCCATGTGCACTCGAAATGGCTCTGCAATCATTACAATTGTAATTACAGCTGCAATCATTTAATTGTACATAATAATTTGACAAAATAAGATTGTAATTAGATCTTTTATGTATCTCAAACATAAATTAGGTTTACTATATGAAATTGGCATGCATTTTCATTTTGTATTTATCATAATCTTAATTTGAAAGTTACTTAATAAACATTGCTTATTCCTGTGTACTTGTTTCTTATATATATAAAGTCCTGTGTAATAGAATCGGATTTAGTTTTTCAAATTCAATTTTTGAATGTTGCTATCTTACTAGTTTTTACGCAAAAGTCACATGCAACTCATCACAAACGTTCTGCGATTAGAATAAAATAATCATCTGGCAAAAACTACGAAAGTTTGGTAGATTTGCTACCAGACAGAAACAGTGCCACCAGATGAAAGGAAATGATGCATTTGGCAGGAAGTGTTTCATCGGTTCGGTAGCGCACGATTTACAGTGTGCGCAAAATCTCTGTTCCAAAGATTTCTGGATCCTCCCTTTTCCGTGAAAGTTTTCCGTAAAAACTCATTTTAGAGCCCTTTTTGGTTCGAAAACACAGCACGTAATTCGTACTCATTTTAGTGCTCATTTAAAATGCATGAAATGGGTCCCCGGGGACTCGACTGCTTTCCAATTGTCTAAATATATTTTTTGTATGGATCTGAAAGTCTGTTATTTCATGTATTCCTTCATTTGTCATCAATGAATGTGCAACAGGTCAATCTTTAGTTTACCTTTCTTACATCACGCAACAGATAAAAAAGTGCTAGCAGAAATCCTTGGGTTCATTGGAACCTACTTCATGAACAAGGCCAGGTTTCTATGAAATTTCATTTTTTCTCGTTTCATTTGGAATCTTCTACGATGATAAATTATCTTGCGACTAAATCAACCTGCTGCATTAGTTGCTCGTTACCAGCAACCAAAACAAACGATCAAAAGACCGATCAAAAAACGACAATTGTATCTTACGTTCCATAAAGAAATAAGAGCGTTATTCAGATGGCAACGTGGATTAGAATACAGGCAAGCTTGATATCATTCCCTTTAATAAGCAAAGGGCAGCTGCTACTGTTGGTCAGCTATGCCTTTCATGTAGGGTGCAGCTGGTGGATTTTTTTTCAACATGCCTAATCTGATAGGCATCAATGCCTTCATTATTTTCATCAGTTTAAATCTACTATGGAACGCTTCAAACATATTTATTTCTCAATTTGGAATGAGTATGGTTGGACCACATGTGGATCATAGACGCGGACTTTGACAGATGTTCAACGTCTGATTCAAAATGCAATGGCAACCTGTGTCGATGAAGACAGACTTCTAATGATAAAGCACCTGCAACATCTCAGAAATCGTCCAGGCAGAGATGCCATCAATGTGAAAAAGACTGAAGGACCTCAAGAACTTGTGATCGATGCAAAAAAATCGCGTGCGCCGAGAATTCATTCAAGAAAGAAATAATTACTTACAAATCAGACTGTATGATGTCACGCATCTCTGATTAGGCATGAACTGAAAAGGCTAGATAAAACGGCTTTCTTAAAAGTACAACATAATTCTACATTATCAAATACACAAGCATGTTCTTACATTTCGATGTTTTTTGAAAAATAAAGCGAAATGGGGAACCTTTATTATTTAATTAAACTCAAATGTTTATTTATTGTTGGTGAACAGTATTGGAGATATTATCATTTCATCAATCACAATACACACTAATATATTTTAAAGTCTAAAAATACACACATAGGCTAACTATTATAGCGGCATCACTGGGTTTTTATGAAAACATGTTAAGAACACACAGCATTATTGCTATATACAAATGCTACATAATTGTAAGCATTTAAAAACAAATTGACATGTCATGACTGTAGATGGGTCCCCGATGACCCATTTCATAAAGTAATGTCGGTGAAATATTTCATACATTTGAGGGCTAATGAGTTACATAGAACTAGAACCTCAACTATATCGAAAAGTGCCATGCGGCATATGTAGCCCGCTATATCACATACGCACATCCATCGAAGAGCTGCTTTGGCAATTCAACACAGATGCATTTGGATCAATAAGATATGCACAAGAATGAAAGAGCAGTCGGTGAAGTGGGTAAACGTTGGCAGGACTCAAATGATAGTCGGAGAGGATGGCAAACGTTGGCTGTAATCAAAATGCAGTCGGAGAGATTGGTAGACATTGGCAGGGCTCAAAGCACTGTCGGTGAGGATGCTTTCGATCCTAATTGATGTCTTAGGTTCATGAAGAGGATATCGATAAAATGTCACAGAATTATGTTTGCAGAATGGATTCTTGTTTCATTTTGTACCCACTTCAACATGCAGGAACGCAAAGCCGTCATTTTCTCAGCGCTCGTTACCTGAGACAGAAGCGACCCGAGTGATCATTTTGCTTCAGAAACTAAGAACACTATGTTGACCGTTTGATTGGCGCCACTTGCTCCCACCGTCACTGCTCGTCAACAATGCACACTCTGTCTTTAGATAGGAATAGACAAATAGTAGAAGTGCACGGCGTCATTACCAGCGGCATGCTGACTCACTGAATTTATTGACATTGATGTGTCAGCACATATTTGTACTCAGCAAGCATTTAAGTACTTCTGTGAAAGTAAGTTCGATAATTCTAGCACTCTTCTCTTTAGAACTGAGATAGATTTTCATAGATAGATCACTAATTAAAAAAAATAAAAATTAAAAAATAATTAAGTAAAATAAATTGTGTACTGGAAATTGCCATACATTAAAGAGTCAGAAATGGAAATTCGCAATCGTGTTCATTAGTTGAACAAGATTCTGAATGATTCCAAAATTGTTATTGTTTTCAAGACTACCAAAACTGCGAACTTCTTTCATAGAAAAAGCAGAATGCCTATTGGTCTCTCCTCAAATGTCATTTACAAATTTTCTTGTGAACACTGTCCAAAGTGTTACATTTGTGAGACCACTAGGCATTTGCAAACTAGAATTAACGAACACATCAAAGGTCGCCCCCTGCCAACTGAAATCACCTTGCATAACCATGTGAACGATAATTCCGCTTTCTCTGTCATTGCCCGAACGAATAATACTCGTACCGCAGAATCTGTACTCATTGCCGCTACTGACAGGTCTTTATTGTTAAACAGCAACACTACTTCACTACCATTGTTTTTACGTTTGTAGCTTTCTATAGGACTAAATTTTCTCTTCTTTTGATGACTGATTGATTTTAAAGCGTGCTTTTATATTTAAACCACTGACGAAGAAGACATTGTCTTTGAAATTGCAATTTGGTCGTAAATAAAGGATGATAGAATGAAGCGAAGTTCTCCGAAGCGCCTGGGCTCAATATGTTAAAGATTTTGTAGTCATTTCTTTGATGAAATGTCGCATCTTTCACATCCAAAGGCGTCGTTGTCTACGTCCTGAAGGCAATTATATAATGGCCTAAATCGAATGTGCAAAGTAAAAGCAGATATTTTCTGCAAATATTAGTACTGTGTGATAGAATAGCCGACGAGAGTTTAAGTGCATCGAACTTCTGCAAAGAATTCTCGTGTTCTTTTTACGACAGAATTCCATCCTGTGGCTACGCTCTGAAGCCAGGGGATGGCATGCTTCTTTAATTCCTTGTCGGTTTGATCACAATGCCTTTCATGGTTTGTTTTGTCTTGACTCGAGAAAAGTAAAAAAGCAACTCCGCTGTTTTATGGTCCATCTAGTCACATCGATCATTGAAGGCGCGGGACTCCGAAGTATTGTCTTACTAACTTTGCTGACTTAACGTTAATACAACTTTCGACCATAAAACAGGTAAGTTACTTTTTTTACTTTTCGCGACTATGAACATGATCTCCCGTCGTTTGGTCAACTGTGTCTTTTGCCTTTTGTTTTCATATAGCACATGAGTTTTAAGGCAGTCACAATACATGGTGTTCTGTACATAGTGCATAAACATGTGCGTGTACAGACCGTTTCATCAATATTTGCACAAAAAGTTAACCTATTTTCAAATGTAATTTTCGTGTTGAATTACTTGTTCAATTTTAATAAACGATATATCACATGAAACCTTGTGCTCCATAGATTATTTTGGCATACATTTACTTTCCTAAATGGTCAGTAGGCCTTCTGAAAGAACACTGAACGTTTCCTTTGATGCAGGACTTTAACATGAAGACGACAGAATTCTGTAATGAAAACTGACAGACAGTGTGAACTATCACTCAGCTTCATCATGATGTAAAGATTTTAAGATTCGTTGAATGTACAAAAAGATACAGTACAAATAAGTTTTACCAAAAAAATGCTGCTAAAAAAGTCTGACATGATTTTTTCATTGATGAAGGTGGTCAGTTTCAATGAACTTCATGCCATGTGAAAGGATGTGTTTAGTACTTCGATTGGGCTGAGCAATTAAGTTGTGTCTGGTCAGTTGTGGTCAGCAGACATAAAAGTACGAATTTTGGTCAATTCATTCACCGATGCCTACAGACTAAACTACGCAAAACAGAAAATTACGATTATCACTATTCAATCAGGCTTGTGTTAAGCTTTCAAATGATATAATTTTTTTTCGAATTTCAACAACATTTGGTGTAGTTTTACTCAATTAACACGTTTGCTTGATTTTTCACTAACTTTCGCTTTCGAGTTTGAGTTTAAAAAAATGCTGGTGTTATCAGCTCCAAGAATATGTACGTTTCATCACAATCTGCTCATCCGTTCACTGGCAAACCTCAAATTCGTATTGTTCCCATATTCAGCCATCGGGTGAGTCATCATTTCTCTCGGTGGAGGTCAGGATTTCGAATCCTTGATCTGTGCGCACACAAAGCATTGGCGTCAGACTGAGACTCGCCACCTGTTCACAAGCAATAGCAATCTCTTCACGTCGTAGTTGCTGCGCCCGATAAGTGAGTCGACAAGAGTTTTAGCATCTCATTCAATGATGACTGGAAACGGGAGCAGTTATGACATGATCAGCTATGATTTGATGATGAATAATTTTTCTAATTACTAATGACTTCATTTAATTAGGCACACCACAATGTTTTCTAAACCCAGCAAGTGTCTCGACTGACCAAGTGAATAAGTACAGTAATCAATTACATGAGCTAAAGCAGCCAAGGGTTAAATTTGATGAGACTTAGCAAGAGATAAAAGAGCTTTTCGGGCTGTGCAACGATTTAGGAAACGGACTGTATGTACTACAATGTCACTGCTGATCTATTAAATATGTACCACCCATTTTCAATAGTGGATTATCCTTCAATTATTTGGTGACAGTCCTACATAGCCAAGTATAAAAACAGAATTTCGACGAATTTTGACACATCACAGGCTATTGTTGTCAAAAGTTGAATTTGACGTAATGATATCAAAATCACTGCATATGGAATAAAAAATTTCATGATAACGGTTGTAATATCAATTCGGATGAAAGTAGCGCACAAGTATTTCTGGTATTCAATATGATTCGGATTTCGTCAAAATGTACATACCAGAATGCAGTAAGTGATTTTAATTTTATCCCTTTGCACACACTATCCAATTTGCATCATGATGATGTCTTAACCCTCGTACTCCGAAAATATTTTGGGCAGCAATGCCTACGAAATGGGGTACACACGTACCCCAGAGATTTTTTATGTTTTATTGATATCTGTGGTGGAGATTATTGCTGAATAAGATAAAATAATAATCTCTACATAGCACCTGTTGATCTGATCACTTAAGAGTCCTCAGTTGAAAGAAAAAAAGACAAAATTATATGAAAAATCAAAAGTATCTATTTTTCAAATTGAACAGGTAACTTACTACCGGAGACAATCACAGGAAAGCAGAAAATTTGACTGCGAGCAAAAATATCTATTTTTTGAATTAGGTAAGTGTTTTACGACTGTAAAGAATCACAGTAAACCATAAAATGTGGCTGCGAACAAGAAAATTTATTCTAAAATTGAACAAGTGTTTTACGACTGAAAACAATCACGGCAAACCAGATAATTTGGTTGCGAATGATCCACACAGACATACATGTTGCATTTGTGGCAACGATTTCGACTCTTGCGGTCCTTCTCTCTGCCACACTTTTGACATCGTCCAGTTCCGAAATTTGTCGGTGGTTCTGAGTCCAATGAAGCGTCCAAAAGCCCGCGTCTTTGCGCTGCTTCACGCAAGTACGTAGGTACACCGACAAATGAAGTGTCTTTCCACTTGTTGATTTGGTTTTTCATTTGTTCTGCAATCAACTGTTCTGCGAGGCATTCAAGGCGCAATCGGCGTTGACGTTTCTTATTTCTTTGAAAATTTTGTGGAAGTTTTGACCACTCCAAAACGAAGGCGTTGTAACCGACTGCATCCACAAGGAAAAACAAAACATTCTTCGTCCAACGCCGAGTATTGCGACGACAGGTGTATTCATTCACGAGTTTGTCAAATGTGTCGACAGGACCCTTTGTCGCGTTGTAAGCACCAATGATTTCGGGTTTCGAAATAACCTCAGGACCTGTATTTGATAAAATCATTTTTTGACTGTGATGCTCCGTTGACAACAATATCACTGCTTTGTTCTTTTGAGGCACATAAGAAACGAGTGTCTTTTCTCTTCTGAATCCAAACTGGCTATCATGGATATCTCTACGTTTGCTCGGCAAAAATGAGGCTGGAATCTGGGGCTTGTTATGCCGCAGTGTGCCCAGTAATGTAAGTCCATTTGCCCATAATCTGTCCGATAGTTCAATAGAGGTAAAAAATTATCAGTGGTAACTCCACGTCCAGTTCTGTATAAAGGCTTTGTTAATTCGAGAACAACATTCATACCAATGTTCTTCGCTCGAGCTGCGTCGTCGGTGTTCTTGCCAAGATAAATTTTCACATTCATGAGATACGCAGTATCCACATCGCAAAGACAGAAATATTTCAAACCATATCTCGCAGGCTTGTTTTTCATATATTGTCGAAAGGGACAATGACCTCTGAAAGAGTACAAAGTCTCATCTACACACACGTGTGATCCAGGCTCGTAAGCTGTACGAATATTGTTTTTAAATTCTTGGAAGATGTAATCCATTTTGTAAAACTTGCCACCATTCGAAGTACGACAAGAGACGTCATCAAAAGTTATAAAACGACTGATCTGCATAAATCTGTCTCGAGGCATGGCTAATGCAGCGATCTCCAAATAATGAATCGAAGTTCGCTTCCATATTTCGGCAATATCAACTTTTCGCTTTTTTGTCACTCCAAAAAAAAGAAGAAGCAGACCAAAATATGCCATTATTTCTTCATCACAGACTTCTTCTATTTGATCAGGCATTCTTCGATTAGTGCATTGAACAATATGACGAATCATTGTCGGAGTAAATAGGCAAGAGAAAAAGTCAATCGGTTCTATACAGTTCTGAATAGGTATTTGCACTCCTGATCTCACTCTTACCAGATTGTGACGTCGATAGGATGAAGAATGAGGAGGGCGACCTGACCAGGTAGTTCCATCTTTGCCTTTGAAGTTTTCCTCTTCGTTTACACTATCATCTTCGGAGGTATTGTCACTCTCTTCGAAGCAGGAACTCTCACTTCGGTTGTCAATTTCAACAATATCTTGTTCTTCATCGTCTTCGATATCATTCAGAAAATCATCTTGGTCATCCTCGCTATCACTGTGAGCAATCAATTCTGCTATCCTTGCTGCGTACTTAGCCGCCATCGCTGAATCGACAAACAAGAAAAATGGACCTCGCCAGCAAGAGCATAATCCGCGAGCGACGCTCATTCACTCATTGGCTCTGCACTACGTCATGATTTGCCTTCCCCACGAAGGCACGTGAATGCGCAATCGCACACACAAAATCTGTTGTAAGTATTGATTTTCCGAACGCTTTGTCCGTGCTGCCCGCGAAGAAAAGATTTTCATTCAGTTACATGACAGATGAATTGTATGCGTGAGTGTTGCATGACTCGCTTCACACAACCTTGATGATCATGACGGTTTCGATACATTTCGTGGAAATGAATTTCTGCTAATCTTTCTCTGAAAAGCTGACGAGAAGGCCTACATGAAATACCATCACGGCCGCAACAAGGCTTTCCTGCGGCCGTGGGCAAGACCATATTTTGCACCGCCAGGCCCCAGTTATAATTTTTACCCTACCACTGAGGCGCAATTATAATGGAACCTGCGCCCCTAGGCAGACCCCCCTCCCCCCCCCCATCTTGCTACGGGCACGAATGCAACGAGAAAAATGTAAATCCAATGAAAACTGAACATCTGATATCATTTTCTCATTTAGTCAAGCTGAATGAGAAGTTACGTGGACATAGTTTGATTTTTATCTTGATGATGCATGAAGAAAAAAGTGACCATGGACACCGAAAAGGGGTACACGTGTACCCCACATGTAATAAGTCGTTGAAAACACTTAATAAAATGAAAATTATCCTAATTTCAAATACCGTGTTATATAAAACAAGTTAAGATATTTAAACACTCCGGAGTAAATTTATCAAGAAAACATATGTTCATAGATATCTGCAAATTATTATAGCTGGGGTACACATGTACCCCATTTCGTAGTGCGAGGGTTAAACTTGCACAAGGAAACAGAAATATTTGGCTCACAATATTGTGACATCAAATCTTTACTCATAAGGCAATTTCATCCACTTAATTGCAATTAAGAGAGTCCTCATTATCATCATGAACGGTGATAGTCACTGCAGCAATGACTTGAAGAAAAGGCTCTATTGTAACTTTTAAAGCGACCGAGAAATCAGCCAAAGCTTTTTCCTTTTCTGTTTCGCTTCCGGAGTGTGTGATTTGTCAAGGATTATTAGGTGATGACCTAAAACATTCACAAATATTTCATCGAGTGTTTGTTTCCATCTTCTGTTCTCTTTTGTTCAGACTCAGACATGTCTGCAGTTCCGCTTTGCCGGTGCTCGATGCTTGATGTTGAGCATTGATGCATTGATGCTTGAGTTTCCGTGATAGGTTAACAGAAAGTGATTGCAGTCTCCTGTTGTTGCTGACAGTCACGTGATTAAGAACGCCAAGTTTAGTTGTAATCAAGAATCAATGAAGAAGTCAGGTTAGTTTACTTAAAACATAATGATACAAAATAATGAATACAGTAGTTAATTATGCTAGTTCTAAAAAGGACTGATAGGCGTTCACGGCGGTCAACGGGTACTTGCACGCTGCTGCATATAGAAAATAGAACATTAGGCGCACAGAACAATAAAATCAATTATACAAGAAAGATGTGAACAGACCAGAAAGGCTAACAAAAATCAACTTATCCACTTTATGAAAAGCGGTGGTGTGCAATTCATCATGATCAACGTTCAACTTGACATTAAGGTATTGAGAAGAAGTGTTTCTGGTTCCATTTCTCTCTGCTTTCAAATCAGGGGATGAATTCTAGCTAACAAAGTATCGAAATGATTATAGTTGAGCAAACAGATATCATCTATCTAACGTGTGGTATTCGACAACAGTCTAGCTAGTCCAACCCTATTATCCGAAAACAATGACTTCATAAAAACAAACTCACAGTTACACAAAAACACATCAGCCAATAAGGGACTACAGTTACCCCTATAGGTATACCTTTTTCTTATTTAAACACTAAACCTCCAAAATAGCAAACTTAATTGCGGCTCTAAATTTTTCCAAACTAAAGCAATTATAATTTATGTATGTTTTACAAGCTAAAAATGTCTTTTTAAAACCAACACAGAGGAATCTTCTTTACGTTGAATTGAAAACTAACTTCAATAATTCAAACAAATATACAAAAATATCATTATGATTGAGGTTGGTACACAACGTAGAAATATCATTAAAAAATGTATTGAAAAGGCATTACTATTATTTGCTATTTCTAAAAATTCTTCGGTCGATTTTACACTCCAAAAAGAACGGAAGCCGCTATCATTTCTTTTGGTTTCACAATAAAGTTTAAAAAGTCTCCTATCAACGACAGGCGTTTATTAAGAACAATAGACAATTGCGTTCTCGTACAGTTCCGCGCTACATCTATAAACCTGAACTTATAAGGAGATTTGTGAAACTTAGAGATGCAAAACAAATTCGGTAGCTTTTTACAATCATAAGAACAATTTCTGTTAAAAGACTTAACAAAAGAACAGTGCCGTTCTACAACTTATCTTTTCCGAAGAAACAGAATATGCCATATTGCCCACAGGTGTCAAACTTTGCAAATCGAAGCCTAATTCTTCTAACATTCATATACAACTTTTTACAAATAATGGCAAAATTATTAGATGCTTAGTCAACACGCACAATAACAAAGTGATCATGTACATGGTTAATACTCTCTTTGAGTGATCTTATCAATGAAAACTCTCATATGAATAAAAGTTCACTATACTGCAGCTCTTTATTCCGTCCTGTAAAGTGTACACCGTCAAAAAATGACACCTAAGTTAAACAGAAAAAATTTGTAAATATTTGTTAAAATGATGACGTCACAACGTGATCTGGAATGACGTAACAGTTAAAATCTGTTCATGTCAGATAACACAAACGTCTGATTTTACGGATATTTACAGTTGAGACTGTTGTAAAAAAACGTGAAAATAATTTTAGCTGTTGAACCCCTGCAGATTTAACCCCTGGTAACCCTTGCACTAAGAAATGGGGTATAGGTGTACCCCAGCACCATTTCACTGCAGATTTCTCTGAAAATATTTATCATTGAAAAGTACAATTTTACATGTTTGAACCTTTCAACTGATACATAATGAGACAGATAGAGAGGTTAGTTCATGATGAAGTGTATAAGAGAAAGATTAAACAAAGTTTTAATTTTTGCTGTTGGGCTACACGGGTACCCCTCTTAGGAGTCGGCGCAGATATTATTTTGACGATGATTTGCAGAAAGGATTATGATATCCTTGCTATCACAGAGGCAGGACAAAATAATGATCTAAGGAAAGCCTTGGAAGAATGCAGTGAGCTATTGACAGACTGCATAATCCATGAATGAGCTGGCAGACTACATCCAGTGGGCTTGCACGCACTGGCCAAGTGATTAGTCTACTTCAGAAATTTGCGCAATCCAGATTCCTTCCAAATTGGCCGCGATCCGAATCTCTGCCCGTCGACTGAAGATAAATGAAAGGGGTTTTATTAACTGTAAACGTAAATTTCATTTATGGTTTCATCTGCGTTGTAATCGTAATCCAGAATAGAAGTTCAGGCATGATTTTCAGGCACATAGCGCCTAGGAAACCAAGCCTGGAAATTATGGACTATTATGCTATTGTCACTATCTTTATCCTTGTCCATAACCCAGATCTGTAGGAATAGATTGTCTGTTTTTAGTTATTTGCTGCTATTTTATAAATTTAAGTGCCTGTGTCAGAAGTCTATGCCCTGATACGACATAGATAGTTGAAAATCCGGCATGATTTCCGGCAATCATAATAAATTTCTCTGCATAAGACCAATAGAAATTTATTTGTGTAAGGCCTCAGTCATACCAATAGCAAAGTACGCCAAGACAAAGTAAGCCAAGTCTCGAGCAAGCTAACTTCTGTGAAGGTATAACCGTTTTGTTTTGCCCATTGTGTGTGGCAGTTTTCAATTCCTATAACGGTGACTTTATATTTGCAGCAAATCGCTTTGCTCGGAGACGCTTCGAAAAGCTTGCAGTGTGGCTCAGGCCTAGCAGCGTCTTTCAGTCGCAATCATGCTAGAATAATACACTAAAGCAAACGACAATGTCTCTCTTCAAACGATATGACGATTGTTTGCTGTCGCTACGCCGTGAGGTACACAATACGCGCGCGTCCGCAGCATAGAGATCACGCTTTACCTTACACAGTACGGTTGAATTCACAAGCTTGTTCTGACATCATTTCTAATGAGCGATGGCCAGGAAATTGACAGTATTGAAAGTTGCGCAGCCTATTGCCGAGTATGGGATTGCCAGCGAAATCGACGACACTGGTGGAATGGGCGACATAAGTAGTGATGAAGAGGACAATTTCGTTGAAGCTTTCGGAAGCGATGAGAGTGAGAAGGATTCACCCCATTCTGAGGAGAGCTACAGCGACGATGAAGAAGATATATTTACCGGAAAAGACGGAACGAAATGGTCAAACCACCCTCCACATTCTTCAGCCTATCGCCAGCGCAATATTGTCACTGTGAGATCAGGAGAACAAATACATATCAGAAACTGTTGCGAGCTAATTGATTTTTTCAACTGTTTATTTACCTCAACAATGATTTGGCAAGTCGTGGAGTGTACATACAAGAGACTACCGGATGATGTAGAGGAGCTTTCTGATGAAGAAATTACTGGATATTTTTCTTTGCTTTTACTTTTCGGAGTGACGAAGAAAAGAAAGATTGATGTAGCAGAATTCTGGAAACCAACATCGATGCATTACCTAGAGATAGCCGTATTGGTTATGTCTTGTGACAGATTTTCTACAATAAGCCGCTACATTTCTTTTGATGATGTTACTCGTCGATGTAAATCAGATGACAAATTCCGAAAAATGGATTGTGTTCAAAGAATTTCAAAATAATATTCGTAAGGCTTACGAACCAGGAACACATGTTTGTGTTGATGAGGCATTGTATTCGTTTCGATGACGTTGTCGATTTAGACAATACATGACAAGCAAGCCCGCGAAATATGGATTGAAGTATTTTTGCCTATGCGACATAGATACTGCCTATCTCACGAATGTCCAAGTTTACCTTGGTAAGGAAAATGGAGGTGGAGTTCGAAGAAAGAATAGCGGCTTGAATGTTGTCTTATAGCTTACAAAACCCCTCAATAAAACTGGACGAGGAATAACCACGGACAACTTCTTCACATCCATTGAGCTAGAAGAAAAACTATGGGAAAATGGACTTACGCTGCTGGGCACGCTCAGGCTGAACAAGCCTCAAATTCCTGCGTCATTTTTACCAAGTAAACATCGAGAAGATGAGGATTTCAAGTTTGGCTTTCATCATACGCACATCAGAAAGGAAAAGCAGTAGTCTTGGTTTCAACAGAACACCACAGCAAGAAAATGGTTCCATCAAGTAAATGCAACGTGTACAAACCAGAAATCATCGATAACAAAGGGCTCTGTTGACACTTTCGACAAGCTCATTGCTGAATACAGCTGTCGTCGGAGCACATCTCGTTGAACGAAAAATGTTCTTTTTTTATGCTTGATGCTATTGGTTATAACTGCTTCGTCTTGGAGTGCTCGAAATTCCCCCACATTTTGAATAAGGATAAGCGTCGTCAACGTCAACTTCGTCTACAGTGTCTAGGAGAGCAACTGATTTCTCCCCAAGTGGAAAAAAGAATGAGGAAATGGGTTCAAACTGGCTTTGTGGGTGTCTCCAAGCTCCTGCGTCAAGCTGCCGAAAACTGCGGCTTCATCGCTGAGGAGGACTTTAGCCAGCCAACACGAACCACTATCAGAAAGCGGAAGGTGCTACAAATGCGGCAGAGAAAAGGACAGAAAGAGCCGTAATCGCTGCTTCAAATGCAATTTGTCCGTGTGCTCTTCTCACTCGCAATCAAACTTCGCAAATTTGCAGTAGTTGCTTTGATGAGTGAAATTTGAGTTAATTGCAAAATTTTTTTAATTGAAGTTGTTTCTTCTACTCAATCGTTCTTTTAACGTCAAGCCGCTGTAAGTTCGTGAGGCATGCAAAGGGATATCAGATCAATTATCAGAGTACTATATGTTTAGCAATACTGTAGAAGAGATAGATTGCTGGGGTA
Organism: Prostheceraeus crozeri; assembly: GCA_907163375.1. Classification (NCBI taxonomy): domain Eukaryota; kingdom Metazoa; phylum Platyhelminthes; order Polycladida; family Euryleptidae; genus Prostheceraeus; species Prostheceraeus crozeri. The sequence continues at coordinate 48,473 of CAJQUW010011522.1, read as the reverse complement.
CTCGTGTACCCCATTTCGTAGGCGATGCAGGTAAAAATATTATCGTAGTACGAAGGTTAACGGATATTTACGTTTACAGTTTACTGTGCGCTTACAAATAAGGGATAGGGCTTCCTCCTCCCAAACATGAAAAGATTCACGATCGATTCTATGAGATCTACAAAACTGATTTTTCCTCAGTTTGTACAGAACCTTAGACCCATTGATTGCGCCTTTAATTGCGGAATGAATCAGCTCTTTTCTGTTGTCATCGGTCGGACATCTATATTTCAATCATTATTAAGGCAATTTTTTACGACCGCGTGGCTATTATATTCTCAATATTTCGACTCAATATCAATGGAAACAGAAAAGGAAAATGTGTTGAATATTAAGACTTTAATCATATAAAGGCAAAGCGAAAATATATTGGAAATACATGCATAGTAACCACGCGGTCATAGAGAATTGCATTTTTGATACTTAATGGGCAAATGAATAGTTTAGTTATCAGCGCCTATCTAGAATTGTGAGATTTTATGCGGTGAATCTTTAAAAGATAAGTTCGTGGTCAATTTTCAACTGAAAACATTTCGAAAGCGCAATCATTGGTATCATTGGAGCAGAGAATTAAATTGTTTAAACTTGTCACTTTGGTGGAAGTGCAGACTGATTCAAAATGATGGAACATGCGGGAACCTACTAAGTGGGCAAAAAGAAATTTTTAATGCTCTACAGAGACAGGGAAAATAGTCGTGCGCCGCTTGCGGATTGCTGTGAATGCTCCGATCGACACGATTCCTTCAAATTCGAAGCATTGCGCATAAGTTTTCTCGATAATGTTGGTCCTTCCGATTATTATTTAAAAACAAAGCCAAAGCAGGTGCACGAAAAAACGTTTACAAACTTCTCTCTGTAGAAATTAATATCGTCTGTGTCTCCTTACTGTGTGATCCGGTTGATAAAAGTCACTGAAACGTCGTATATTTTGACATGTTTAATGTTGAACTGGCTGCTCATTGTTCAATTGCTATGCTGTTATGTCAGAAGATAAGCCCTTTCATTAGCGCTACATGTTCTAATGTGTCCTTTCTATTAAAAGAGAAGAACAGACGAATGTCTAATCCTGTGGTTGCTTAGGATAATCTCTCTTTTCTAGAATGTGACTGCTTTTCAACATTCAAGCACCGACCTGGATAACAACCGGTAGGAGAAATTATTTTGGTGAGTGCAGCACAAGAGACTCATTCATTTCGTCATGAAATATATGATACACTGCATTGTTTTCCTCAATCCAATATAGCCCTGCAACCTGCCTGTAGTCACTTCACTTACACCACAAAAAATAGATGCTCAATTTCATGTTGATCAATATTGGAGATTTATGAATTATTTTATGCTCTCATATCAACACGCTTCATAAATGAAATATATTTTCAGCCATCACAATATCAGTTACTTTTTGTGAATTTAACATTATTGCAAAGTTTCAGTTTTGACTGACAGCAGCACCATTTTTGTTCATAGGATCAATGATAATGAAAAATAAACACGCGAAACATCGAAGTTTGTTTCATACCAGTATTCAAAACTATAAAACATGGGTGTGCCGTTAAATTAAAATTTGGATTTACATGAGTTAAGCAAGATAATCATGTTGATGACTTAGGAAGCGTCTCATGCTTCAATTCTTATCCTTATCAGAGGCAAGCAAATTCCGCTGCTCTATAACTGAAATTCCGCGGCCGATATATTCAAATTCCGCTAAATACCGCTTTCACAATTTACTATCACTGAGCACTGAATTACGCTTTCTGGAAATACCCATTTTTGTTTGACTTATTGATGCGTATCTATACATGGACGTTATGACAATTTTTGGTCTACAGGCTACCCAATGAGAATGCTTGCGACCATAATATGTTATCATTATAAATTGTAAATAAGCTTTATTATCTTTATCTTTTAAGGCATTTCTATTAACAAATATGGTGCGCTGCCATATGTATTTACCGTTTAGTTAGCGAATTATATCTAGCGTTTCATGTACCTGTACATGTATTTATAATTATGTATTGAATAGCCTGCACAGCATAAATAAAATCATAGAATTTTTAAATATAAAAACAAAACATGATCCTTTTTTAAAGCCATCGTGGGTAGAAACGTTACACACAAACACGTCACATAGTAAGACTTCGTGTAAAAATATCGAAGAGATTTAGATTGTTAACGCAAGGATTGTAATATACATTCAATAAGTTCTTTGTATTTTCTTCCGTAAGGGTTCTGCGTCTGTCTGAGAATATGTGATGGTAAATGTTGAAGCTTCGCTCGACTTCCGCACTACTTAGGGGGAGTGTCAAGTTTTGCTTTGCCAGACTAGATAAGTAAGGCATCTCCTGTTTGTGATCAGCCCACCACTGCAGGGGATCCTCTCCGGTGTAGCTTCGACACAAAGTCAAATACGATGACCACTCGTCGAGGACGGTATTGTTTGGGGCTTTCAAACCATGAACACTTTCAAAGTTCTTAATGTCTTTTTCTCCAACAGTATTGAAGCACGTCATTTTCCTTGGATTAAATACGCGAACAGCTTCAATAAAATCCATCGCAGTATGACGTTTCAAATGCTTTGTCAATTTCGATAGCGCCGTATCGTATGCCATAGGGAAAGACTTGTGCCAGGATGATTTCTCCTTTTGCGACTTGCTGTTCAGAAGCGGATCGGTTTGGGTGCTGAAGTTGAATGAGGGGGCTTTTCCATTTTCCAGAAAAGCTTTTAAGATTTTCAAAGAATCATGCGCGAGATTCGCAATTGGAATGTCCTTTCGCTCAAATAACTCGATCACTTGAACCATTCTTCCCGCATTGTCGCTGATAAAAGATAGTTCTATCTCAAGTTGCGAAATGGAAGATTTGTCTTGAAAGATGTCACACAGTTCATCAATGTAGGAAGTTCCACACGTTTAACGTTCCTTGGAAACAAAATCATGGATAATCTTAAGGAATTCAAGGTAATAGGTAATAGATCACAGCTGAATACCATGCTGTCCATCTTGTGAACCCAGGTCTCGGAGACTGACGTGGAGATTGAATACCTTGTCTCTTCAGGAACTCAATCCAACGACGTGGGCGAGAAGATGTTGTCTTTTTCTTAAATAGGCGGTGCATAAGATGTAGAAATTTGTTTGTCAGTTCAAAAAAGGTTTGCCAAGTTCGAGCCCAGCGCAGAGATTTACAAAGTGAGCAGCGCAAGGTACCCAAAGCATATCAAGATACATCTTGCTCAAAATATCAGTATAGGATTTGTAGCAGTATTCAGCATTGTCAGTAATATATATATATATATATAGTTTTACACATTTCTCAATACCGAATCGTGCCATTGCTGATGAAACGATGCGAGCGAGTTCAGCATGATTGAGAGAAGCATCTAGAAAATCAGACTGCAGCAGTAAAGTCTGACCTTCAAACGAGAGCATGATGTTGAGAAGCGAGCGGTCAGCAGCGTCGGTCGATTCGTCTGGATTGAAAGCTATTACTACATTACGACGGACACCATCAGCAATAAGTTCGTTGACGACAGCCTGTTTCTTATCAGAAATCTGCGGGACAAACTTTTGCCGCAAATAAGAAGCGTGAGATAATGAACCACCATTACGACAATACTTTAGAAGAAAAGGTTTAATTTTTTCAGTCTTTTCCAATGGTATATTGGCTTGTAACATCATTTCGACGAAGTCCTCTTTGAATTGATCTTTTTCTTGCGAAGCGGAGAAACTCGACGACAAAGTCATTTGTCTCTTCGACGACGGACTTGCTTCTGATTCATTTGTCGGTTTCTTTCTCTTTAGATGTCGTGACGATTGAATATGTCCCTTTATAGTATCTAGCTTCAAAGACAAGGCGATGCTGCAATGCTTACAAAATAAACGATCACCATCGACGTATAAGTCATTTGGGTATTTAGTCACTCTCATGCGAGCATTTACAATTAGTCCGGGAGCCAGCGTGAAGTTGTGCAGGGAACGAGGTAGTACATAAAACTTTCACATAGCATAGTACACCTCTAACCTACTGCAAAACTTCGCGTCTGCCGGATCAGATCATTTGCTTTTCAGATATAGAGAGGATAACACAATCATATGTATTTCCAGTGGTAAAATTGTGACATTTAAGGTGTTGACTCCATTTTTTCGAATTTTTGCTCATAAAAGTTACACAAATTGGTATTTTGTTTAACTGGTTATTATAGAAATCATCTACAGATCATGATCTTTCAAATGAGTTATCATTCAGTGACAGAGGATGAAGTAAAGTGTACAAACAGACACTTTTCGTTAAAGTATATCAACAATTTTCCTGAAATTTCTATGTTAAAATTTGCAGTTACACCAACGAAAAGTGTCTGTTTGTACACTTTACTTCATCCTCTCTCACTGACTGATAACTCATTTGAAAGATCATGATCTGTAGATGATTTGTATAATAACCAGTTAAACAAAATACCAATTTGTGTAACTTTTATTAGCAAAAATTCGAAAAAATGGAGTCAACACCTTAAATGTCACAATTTTACCACTGGAAATACATAGGATTGTGTTATCCTCTCTATATCTGAAAAGCAAATGATCTGATCCGGCAGACGCGAAGTTTTGCAGTAGGTTAGAGGTGTACTATGCTATGTGAAAGTTTTATGTACTACCTCGTTCCCTGCACAACTTCACGCTGGCTCCCGGACTAAATCTCCCTCTTACGCATGATCAGATGAGATTGATCTGAAACCAGTCTGAAGTTATCCTACCAAGGATGCTACTACATGCGCAAGGTCATTCACGTGATGACTTGGCTAGTCCAATCACATGATAACATCAACTCTCAATGCTATATCTCCCGTACTCGCTACAGGATTCCTTGGCGTTGACTACACACTCACACACACATGCGTCATAAGCTACGACACTATCCCGCGCGCCTTTCCTCCTTTCCCTTAAAATAATAACGCATGGAAAAAGTCAATAAGCAACTAGCAAGCTTGAGATCGAAATTAGTGCGCACAGCGAGAAATGAACCTGCAAGTTTACTTACAGATTGCTTTTCAGAGTAGTAAAAAGCAAAATTTCGCTACATAATCGTGATTCCGCATTAACCGCTAAATAAAGAAGATTCCTCAGTATTCCGCCGCCAGCGGAATCTGCTTGCCTCTGATCCTTATGAAGTTGTGGTGTGTTCTACATATAGGACAAATCCTTACCGGTTAGTTTTGTCCAAGCTGATAAACGCAATGACCCCCACGATGTTTATGAGTTGATGCAATGAATGAAAAAGCACACGTACGTGTTTTTTATTCATACGAGCTTGCACAGCTCCTCTACACCAACGGTTCATTCACCACAGACGCGGCGCGTCGCGTCCTAACGCGTCGGAATTTTCGTTCAGAACCTAAATAAACCAAAGGTACTGTTTACACAGAGACGCGTGGTACCGCGCCACGTCCGGTGTTAAAGAACCTTTTCTTGTCAATTGTTTTTGGCCACAGTAGGGAAGTTGATTCTCTCTCAGCCATCAAACATATAGTGACTTATAAATATTACAAATCATGAACTAAATAAGTTTTACGATCAACGATGTTCATTTAGGATTGCACTCAACTACTGTACTTCGACAAATCAAATAATCATTATATCGTCATTTTATCTACACACTATGGTCTGTCCTGTTTATTTGACAGTCGGCAGTTTTAGTCAGCTGGTTAAAACGTCTTGCCTAACCCCACCCATTTGCGTTGTACTATTGTCGTTCTTCACCTCAGCGTTTACATATAGGTTCATTTGACCTCAATAAGGACAGAAATTTGCATTCTTTAAGTGCTAATTCACGATTCCATCAGTATTCCGACTGCTTCACGGAGATATAAATTTCACTTACATCGATAATGGACCAAACTCAATAGCTGACAATGCATATACGATCTCACATCATTCTGTACATTTTTCTATTCTTCTATAATCATTTGATTGGCAGTCTGCACTCAATTGCTGGAGAAGTTCCAAACCAAGAAAAGCCATATTATAAAGCAGAACAAGAGAGACTTCAAACAATCTTCAGTCAAGCTAAAGTGTCTCAGATCACAGCCAATAATAAAACTGTATATGTGACTCCAACGATAGAAGAGATACATGATGTCAATGAGAAAGATGGCACTACGACCATGACTGTTAATATAGAGCTGGCTTGGAAAGTCGCGGAGCACAAATTATGGAATAGCAAGCTAAATATGATCCATTTCGGTCATATTAAGAAAATGAAGTTCTGGATGCCAAAATCAGGTATATTGATGAACGGTAATACCGCATACGAACACGATTTAATGGCAATACGGAAAGACGGAGTGGTTTATCACACATTCTGGTACCAGGTGGAAGAGAGGTGCTTTATGAGAACAAATAAAAACTTTGACTGTTCCCTGAAATTCTGGTTTCCAAAGTCATTGAAAATGAAATGTGTGGCCAGAGTTTACAGAATTCTCATAGAAAGAAATCTGACACTGTCAGAATTGAAACCTTGTGAAAGTATACATGCAGAATATGCACTGGTAAGTGGTCCTAAAGTCTGGAAGAATTCTGATGTGTCTTACATACTAAGAGCGACGAGCATTGGAAATTACATTTTAATGCGCTTTAATCTCACTCAACATGAACCGCATGATTCAAGTCCAGTGTTGATGATTAATTTGGCCTTAGCTTTAATAATACCAAGTCAATTATTGATGACCATAGATGGTGGACATCGTGTGACTGTCGGAATACTTGGACTGATTATGGCCACCGGAAACATGATCCAGAAAGCAGAATCGCCACTTCCTCTCCCTATTCCGATGAAATTGGAGGTGTCTTTTCTTCTACTGCAAGTTGTTGTTCTATTCTGGTGTCTGATAGCGCATGGTCTCCAATGGAAATCTTCTAAAACAGATTGCTTTGGCAGTGCGGCCTCATGCCTGAATTTTCAATCTTCACTGAACTTCCTCTTGAAATGGATTGCTGAAATAAGAGACCGACGCCATGATATTGAGAAACTGCAGAATTTGGTTGAAGAGGAAGAATATAATTCCACTGCAAATATCACCGATGTTGTTGAAGATGCCAATGACAGTCTTTCCTCATTGAAGGAGCATCAAGACAGGGACGATCGTTGCGGCTGGAGTGAGGTGATAATATTGGTTGATCGCATTCTGTTTCTCATGTGTGTTGTGGCCATTATCATCCTGGTCAATATATTTTAGCCTCTACTGGAACTTGATTAAGTTATCACCTGATGAGGAGCAGCCTGTAAAGATGCAAAATATCATTTATAGAATGAAGATAAAATAAGCATGTGATAAATTGATGTCTCGAAGGAAGAGAACATAGTCTTTATAGAACGTAGTCTCACTAATAATAAAACTTGAAGCATCAAGTCAATAAATCTTTTTTCCAACTTTTCATTTTTTAATTTCACTTGGTAAATCATGCCGAAAGTGATTATGGGTGAAAGGAAGGGGTAGCGGAGCCAAAGATGAAGAAGTTCATTTGTCTCCGTGCATGTCTGGTAGATTGGCTATTTGACCTGTAAAGCAGATTATTGCCCGCAGGGGAAAGAGCGTAATCTATGCCAATTATGAGTGTTCTTATATCCTGCATTGGTAGTAGAGACTACAGATCTGTGAATAGATATTTTCACGATTGATGAGGCAAGATTTCTATTCAAATACCCTTGATCATCATAGTACGTCGGCAAATGATGTTCCTTACGCAACTCGTGCATAGGATTGCTTCACCATGGCATTCGAACTCGTTAGATTTAAATATCGCTCACCCAACGGGATCGGGTATTTAAGACATCTAACTCGCAGAATTCTATAAAGAAGTTATCATGCACTAGTTGCGGAAATAGCTATTAACACATTTATGTTCAAGTTTCTTTCACACTGGCCATAATATATTTCATATTATCCTGATTTCTTAATGTTACAGTGTTTACGTTAATTTCATTCTTTTTAGATGTTTTTGGATATTCATTAGTTTTATGTTTTGTTCATTATCTTTTCGAATCATAGCGGCCTCTACGATTCGTATTTCCATTCTATTACCATAATGCATTCACGGGGCATTCATGTTCACCCACAAAAGTTTTTCATGAGAACTTATGAACTTTAATGCGGATTGATGAGATCATCACAAGGAAATATTTTACTCATGATATTTTTATGAAAATATAATGAGTGGTAATGAGACCATTAATGAGAATAATAAATATCTCATAATTCTTTATGGGAAATCATGAGCATTCGTGAGTTTTTGTGAAAGTAATCATAACATTATGGTAGGCCTACATGCAACAAGTTGATAAGTAGTGAGTTATGCATTCTAGCCGCGAAAGGAAAGAATCACAAGAAAAATTATTCAATCGATAAGAATCTCCAAGTTTAGTCTATAAATAATAGAAAGGACAAATGTAGAATATATTATGGCGATCTGCAACAGCCTTTTCGAAATGATGCATAAATAGTTTGATTTTGCAACCAATGACTATGACTGCTAGATGCTGAAAATAGAAATATATGCAATCACTGTGCCGTGTTTCATCATGATTTATCATGTATTGGGGGTATGGCGTCGAAAGGTTCTGGGGCAACTTGGCCAGTCTATATAAGCCTCATGAACCATATACCAAAAAAAAAAAAATTATTCAGAAAGATGAAAAAGCAACACTAGATATTTTGATGAGATTTTTGAGAAAATCACTAAATTTGATGAGATATTTCATGCGAAAGCGCTCCGAATTCACATGAAATTTCATGAGACATATACTTACTGCTTGAAAAAAATCATGAGGAATTATCGTGAGGGACGTTATAGCTGAATTCCGTCATCTTGGTTTTCAAAGGGTCTCCACAATACGGGTAACGAACGCTTGTATTCGATTAATTGCTTGATGTGGTCATTGCCTCTTTTTCGTATGTGTAATAGAGATAATGTGAAAATTAGCATGAATCAATTGACCAAATAATTTTCCATTTAATGTCTCTACTTCAGTTGTCTCCGATATTATAAGTAGCATAATGCGTACATTTTCTTTGACCACTTTAATTTCACTTCATTATTGATTTATCACCTATGATTCCTAATATCTTTGATCCAATTTCGTGTGTGATCAAACCAAGGTTAGTGAAACAACGTTATAAGTGCTTTTTGACTTTTGAATTTGATTTTTATTTCTCAATGTAACTTGTGATCCACATGCGAAATGAAATGACCCTTTGACCTTGGATCTTTGACTCCACTATCTTTCTCTTTACCGTGATATTTTTGATTCAGTATGTTATTCAGATGGATATTTCCAGGCGAATGGCGATCACGGCGCCAATCATCTAGTTATAATATGTTATCGTAAATATCTTCACTCGGGTCGCTTCTGTCTCAGGTAGCGAATCCTCACAACACTGATAATGACGGTTTGATGTGTTCTTGCATATTAAAATGGTTACAGTAAAATCGATTTCCTCTTCATGAATCTAAGTCATCAATTTTAGTCATATTTTAGTATGTCATCACTTTGTGTTTATCCTGTCTGACTAGCTTTAATCTGAATTATCAAAGGCATATCAATTGATTGACAACTTGTGTGACAATCCACCGGCAGGACACAATCTCATTGTCTACTGATAAACAAATATCCATCTTATCTAATCGCATTAAAAACTTGCTTGTTACCACATTGGATGTTGAAAATCCTGGATGTTAGGATATCCACTGACAACAGAGTAAGCTTGTTATTATAAAAGCACACTGCCAGGGAAAAAACAAATGCAGTCATTATGATTTAGAAAAAAGATAGCTTCTGCTGCTTCCAGCGTCATGTTCATTCTGTTTTCATCGTACATGTTTCCCATTGAGCTGAGCTTACTATAGTTTCTTGGATCAGCAGGTATAATTTATCAACCTTTGCTTATCTGTATCTTAAAAAATGAACTCCTGTTCCACTCAGGCGATCGAGCCTGTTCTTAAAACTCGTCAGAATCAAGCAAAATGATAGAGTTTAACGGAATGCCTCACTCAATTTACAGGAAGCCATTCTTCAGAATGAGAAAAATGAAGCCTATTTCACATAACAACAATGGGATGATTGTTGTTACTGAAGCATTGCAGTTGACAAATTATCTACCTATATTTATCACACTGTTTGGAAAAGTGGATTGGACAGTTGGAAAAGTGCCCTTTAATTGATATTTAACAGGTTAAATTGCATTAATCTTTGACTCCATAGCGGTCAGATATTGAGGATTACAGCCAGTCACTAACTATCAATGCAATATATTGGCGACATGTTGCATGTCGCATGACACACATTCACGGCAATATTTTGAGCTTTTGGTGCGTAGTAGTCGAAGTTGGCTTCGAAAAACAAAGAAATTTCCGTGTTCTTCGCCAATTTTCAAACCATTCGAGAGAAATATTTCAAACCATATCTCGCAGGCTTGGTTTTCATATATTGTCGAAAGCGACAATGACCTCTGAAAGAGTACAAAGTCTCATCTACACACACGTGTGATTCAGGCTCGTAAGCTGTACGAATATTGTTTTTAAATTATTGGAAGATGTAATCCATTTTGTAAAACTTGCCACAATTCGAAGTACGACAAGAGACGTCATCAAAAGTTATAAAACGACTGATTTGCATAAATCTGTCTCAAGGCATGGCTAATGCAGCGATCTCCAAACAATGAATCGAAGTTCGCTTCCATATTTCGGCAATATCAACTTTTCGCTTTTTTGTCACTCCAAAAAAAGAAGAAGCAGACCAAAATATGCCATTATTTCTTTATCACAGACTTCTTCTATTTGATCAGGCATTCTTCGATTAGTGCATTGAACAATATGACGAATCATTGTCGGAGTAAATAGGCAAGAGAAAAAGTCAATCGGTTCTATACAGTTCTGAATAGGTATTTTCACTCCTGATCTCACTCTTACCAGATTGTGACGTCGATAGGATGAAGAATGAGGAGGGCGACCTGACCAGGTAGGTCCATCTTTGCCTTTGAAGTTATCCTCTTCGTTTTCACTATGATCTTCGAAGGTATTGTCACTCTCTTCGGAGCAGGAAGTCTCACTTCGGTTGTCAATTTCAACAATATCTTGTTCTTCATCGTCTTCGATATCATTCAGAAAATCATCTTGGTCATCCTCGCTATCACTGTGAGCAATCAATTCTGCTATCCTTGCTGCGTACTTAGCCGCCATCGCTGAATCGACAAACAAGAAAAATGGGCCTCGCCAGCAAGAGCGTAATCCGCGAGCGACGCTCATTCACTCATTGGCTCTGCACTACGTCATGATTTGCCTTCCCCACGAAGGCACGTGAATGCGCAATCGCACACACAAAAGCTGTTGTAAGTATTGATTTTCCGAACGCTTTGTCCGTGCTGCCCGCGAAGAAAAGATTTTCATTCAGTTACATGACAGATGAATTGTATGCGTGAGTGTTGCATGACTCGCTTCACACAACCTTGATGATCATGACGGTTTCGATACATTTCGTGGAAATGAATTTCTGCTAATCTTTCTCTGAAAAGCTGACGAGAAGACCTACATGAAATACCATCGCGGCCGCAACAAGGCTTTCCTGCGGCCGTGGGCAAGACCATATTTTGTACCGCCAGGCCCCAGTTATAATTTTTACCCTACCACTGAGGCGCAATTATAATGGAAACCTGCGCCCCTAGGCAGACCCCCCTCCCCCTTTCTTGCTACGGGCACGAATGCAACGAGAAAAATGTAAATCCAATAAAAACTGAACATCTGATATCATTTTCTCATTTAGTCAAGCTGAATGAGAAGTTACGTGGACATAGTTTGATTTTTTATCTTGATGATGCATGAAGAAAAAAGTGACCATGGACACCGAAAAGGGGTACACGTGTACCCCACATGTAATAAGTCGTTGAAAACACTTAATAAAATGAAACTTATACTAATTTCAAATACAGTGTTATATAAAACAAGTTAAGATATTTAAACACTCCGGAGTAAATTTATCAAGAAAACATATGTTCATAGATATCTGCAAATTATTATAGCTGGGGTACACATGTACCCCATTTCGTAGTGCGAGGGTTAAACTTGCACAAGGAAACAGAAATATTTGGCTCACAATATTGTGACATCAAATCTTTACTCATAAGGCAATTTCATCCACTTAATTGCAATTAAGAGAGTCCTCATTATCATCATGAACGGTGATAGTCACTGCAGCAATGACTTGAAGAAACGGCTCTATTGTAACTTTTAAAGCGACCGAGAAATCAGCCAAAACTTTTTCCTTTTCTGTTTCGCTTCCGGAGTGTGTGATTTGTCAAGGATTATTAGGTGATGACCTAAAACATTCACGAATATTTCATCGAGTGTTTGTTTCCATCTTCTGTTCTCTTTTGTTCAGACTCAGACATGTCTGCAGTTCCGCTTTGCCGGTGCCCGATGCTTGATGTTGAGCATTGATGCATTGATGCTTGAGTTTCCGTGATAGGTTAACAGAAAGTGATTGCAGTCTCCTGTTGTTGCTGACAGTCACGTGATTAAGAACGCCAAGTTTAGTTGTAATCAAGAATCAAGGAAGAAGTCAGGTTAATGTACTTAAAAGATAATAATACAAAATAATGAATACAGTAGTTAATTATGCTAGTTCTAAAAAGGACTGATAGGCGTTCACGCCGGTCAACGGGTACTTGCACGCTGCTGCATATAGAAAATAGAACATTAGGCGCACAGAACAATAAAACTAATTATACAAGAAAGATGTGAACAGACCAGAAAGGCTAAAAAAAATCAACTTATCCACTTTATGAAAAGCGGTGGTGTGCAATTCATCATGATCAACGTTCAACTTGACATTAAGGTATTGAGAAGAAGTGTTTCTGGTTCCATTTCTCTCTGCTTTCAAATCAGGGGATGAATTCTAGCTAACAAAGTATCGAAATGATTATAGTTGAGCAAACAGATATCATCTATCTAACGTGTGGTATTCGACAACAGTCTAGCTAGTCCAACCCTCTTATCCGAAAACAATGACTTCATAAAAACAAACTCACAGTGACACAAAAACACATCAGCCAATAAGGGACTACAGTTACCCCTATAGGTATACCTTTTTCTTATTTAAACACTAAACCTCCAAAATAGCAAACTTAATTGCGGCTCTAAACTTTTACAAACTAAAGCAATTATAATTTATGTATGTTTTACAAGCTAAAAATGTCTTTTTAAAACCAACACAGAGGAATCTTCTTTACGTTGAATTGAAAACTAACTTCAATAATTCAAACAAATATACAACAATATCATTATGATTGAGGTTGGTACACAACGTAGAAATATCATTAAAAAATGTATTGAAAAGGCATTACTATCATTTGCTATTTCTAAAAATTATTCCGTCGATTTTACACTCCAAAAACAACGGAAGCCGCTATCATTTCTTTTGGTTTCACAATCAAGTTTAAAAAGTCTCCTATCAACGACAGGCGTTTATTAAGAACAATAGACAATTGCGTGCTCGTACAGTTCCGCGCTACATCCATAAACCTGAACTTATAAGGAGATTTGTGAAACTTAGAGATGCAAAACAAATTCGGTAGCTTTTTACAATCATAAGAACAATTTCTGTTAAAAGACTTAACAAAAGAACAGTGCCGTTCTACAACTAATCTTTTCCGAAGAAACAGAATGTGCCATATTGCCCACAGGTGTCAAACTTTGCAAATCGAAGCCTAATTCTTCTAACATTCATATACAACTTTTTACAAATAATGGCAAAATTATTAGATGCTTAGTCAACACGCACAATAACAAAGTGATCATGTACATGGTTAATACTCTCTTTGAGTGATCTTATCAATGAAAACTCTCATATGAATAAAAGTTCACTATACTGCAGCTCTTTATTCCGTCCTGTAAGGTGTACATCGTCAACAAATGACAGCTAAGTTAAACAGAAAATATTCGTAAATATTTGTTAAAATGATGACGTCACAACGTGATCTGGGGTGACGTAACAGTTAAAATCCGTTCATGTCAGATAACACAAACGTCTGTTTTTACGGATACTTACAGTTCAGACTGTAAAACACCGTGAAAGTAATTTTAGCTGTTGATTTTAACCCTTGCACTACGAAATGGGGTACAGGTGTACCCCAGCACCATTTCACTGCAGATTTCTCTGAAAATATTTATCATTGAAAAGTACAATTCTACATGTTTGAACGTTTTAACTTATACATCATGAAACAAATCGAGAAGTTATTTCATAATAATAAGTGTATAAGAGAAAAATTAAACAAAGTTTTAATTTTTGCTGTTGGGGTACGCGGGTATCCCTCTTAGGAGTCGGCGCTGATATTATTTTGACGATGATTCACAGAAAGGATTATGATATCCTTGCTATCACAGAGGCAGGACAAAATAATGATCTAAGGAAAGCCTTGGAAGAATGCAGTGAGCTATTGACAGACTGCATAATCCATGAATGAGCTGGCAGACTACATCCAGTGGGCTTGCACGCACTGGCCAAGTGATTAGTCTACTTCAGAAATTTGCGCAATCCAGATTCCTTCCAAATGGGCCGCGATCCGAATCTCTTCCCGTCGACTGAGAATAGATGAAAGGGGTTTTATTAACTGCAAACGCAAATTTCATTTATGGTTTCATCTGCGTTGTAATCGTAATCCAGAATTTTCAGGCGCATAGCCCCCAAGAAAGCAAACCTAGAAATTATGGACTATTATGCTATTGTCACTATCATTATCCTTGTCCATAACCCATATCTGTAGGAATAGATTGTTTGTCTTTAGTTATTTGCTGCTATTTTATAAATTTAAGTGCCTGTGTCAGAAGTCTGTGCCCTGGTACGACATAGATAGTTGAAAATCTGGCATGATTTCCGGCAATCATGATGGATTTTCAGCATAAGCCCAATAGAAAGTTATTTGAGTAAGGCCTCAGTCATACCAATAGCAGAGAGCCAAGGCAAATACGAGTGTCTCGAGCAAGCTAACTTCTGTGAATTTGACTAAATAAAACATAAGTATGATACAGAAATCATTTTTCATGTTTTTTCATGTCCTTATATATATAAATGTCCTTATATAATCTGATAAGCTATGATACAGTAACGGCTCTTAAGAAGCTAATATTTTGTGGCCCTACCGTTATTGTCAATGACATTACCAATTCGTCTAGGCATTGATTCGATGCTATCGTTGATTTTTGAATGATCTAACTTTCTCCACTCTCTTTTTAACAGTGACGTAAGTTGTGATACGCCATCTGTAGGTAGCAGTGAACGACGAACGTTACGTTTTAGAATACTCCATACATTTTCTATGGGATTCAGATCAGGAGAACGAGCTGGTCAAGATAATGTCCTAAGCCCTATTTGAGACTTGCATAAGTTGACTCTACTACTCCTGTGACACGTAGCATTATCATCCATCACCAAGTTGATCTGTCATTTGGCCAATGTTCATTCGTAAAACATTCACATAGCGTTCAGAATTCATGGTTCCTTGCTGTATGTGAAGTTCAGAATGGCCATTGGTCCAAATGCCAGCCCAAATCAGTAGAGTCGCATCACCTTGTACCCGGGGACGATGTAAATATCTCGGAATTTCCTGATCACATTTTATGTATAATCTCAATTGACCATCACTGTCCTTCAGACGGGCTGATGCCTCATCAGACCAGACAACCCGATCCCATTGATTTCGCCAGTGACAATGACTCATTGCCCATCTGAGACGTCTTTTTGTATGCTGATCTGATAATTCGATCTGAGAGGGCCTCTTACAGCTCTTGAAATTCGACTCAATAAGTCTTCTACGAATAGTGGACTTAGAAATAGACGAGACTAGTGCGGCCATCTCAGTTAACGAGAGATTTGGATCAACTTTAACAAATCTCAAAATTAGGCGGTCTCTGCGTTTGGATGTTTTGCGTGGACGGCCAGAGCCCTCTTTACGACAGATTCGAAAATCATCATTATGCCATCGATGCACATTTGTGTAAGGGACATTTAGTCGCTTGCTTGTAGCTCGCAAAGAAACCCTAGTTCTGGCAAGGCTGACTTTTGTGAATGCGATCTCGTTATTGTTCATTTGTGCTTTGTATTGTTTTCAAACGGTAAGAGATAGATTTCTAGCTGAAAGCAATCAGCGGTGCTGCCAACACCACCGCAACGAAGTCAGGAAGCTATGGAACATGAAGTCCAGTTAATCACATGTAGCAGTTACATCATTGTTGATGAATAATGGTGCTATTCTTGATCTGATTGACCGATTTTCTTAATTTTTTTTTTGCTTGATAGCTTTTGGCTTGTAGAACAACATATTACATAACAAAGGAAAGAAATGTAATTTTATAAGAGTGAGGTATGATTTTGTGTAACATTGCTAAATGAAGATCAAATTATCTACTACTTTTTTTTATCTACAGATTGTTTCATAAAAAATGGATCACCCTTAAACATCGCCTTAACTTCAACTTTGTCTAACTCCGCCAAACTTGAACGAATTTCTCTGAAATTTGGAAGATATGTCAGTTGTGCTCACTAATATCATTGTTGGAAATTTCAAGCATGAATACTGAGTCGTTTTCCTGTTATACATATAAAAAAGTAGTAGATAATTTGATCTTCATTAAGCAATGTTACACAAAATCATACCTCACTCTTATAAAATTACATTTCTTTCCTTTGTTATGTAATATGTTGTTCTACAAGCCAAAAGCTATCAAGCAAAAAAAAATTAATAAAATTGGTCAATCAGATCCAGAATAGCACCATTATTCATCAACAATGATGTAACTGCTACATGTGATTAACTGGACTTCATGTTCCATAGCTTCCTGACTTCGTTGCGGTGGTGTTGGCAGCACCGCTGATTGCTTTCAGCTAGAAATCTATCTCTTGCCGGTTGAAAACAATACAAAGCACAAATGAACAATAACGAGATCGCATTCACAAAATGCAAAGTGTCAGCCTTGCCAGAACTAGGGGTTTTCTTTGTGAGCTACAAGTAAGCGACTAAATGTCCCTTACACAAATGTGCATCGATGGCATAATGATGATTTTCGACTCTGTCGTAAAGAGGGCTCTGGCCGTCCACGCAAAACATCCAAACGTAGAGACCGCCTAATTTTGAGATTTGTTAAAGTTGATCCAAGTCTCTCGTTAACTGAGATGGCTGCACTAGACTCGTCTATTTCTAAGTCCACTATTCGTAGAAGACTTATTGAGTCGAATTTCAAGAGCTGTAAGAGGCCCTCTCAGATCGAATTATCAGATCAGCATACAAAAAGACGTCTCAGATGGGCAATGAGTCATTGTCACTGGCGAAATCAATGGGATCGGGTTGTCTGGTCTGATGAGGCATCAGCCCGTCTGAAGGATAGTGATGATCGATTGAGATTATGGATAAAATGTAATCAGGAAATTCCGAGACATTTACATCGTCTCCGGGTACAAGGTGATGTGACTCTACTGATTTGGGCTGGCATTTGGACCAATGGCCGCTCTGAACTTCACATACAGCAAGGAACCATGAATTCTGAACGCTATGTGAATGTTTTACGAATGAACATTGGCCAAATGACAGATCAACTTGGTGATGGATGATAATGCTACGTGTCACAGGAGTAGTGGAGTCAACTTATACAAGTCTCAATTAGGGCTTAGGACATTATCTTGACCAGCTCGTTCTCCTGATCTGAATCCCATAGAAAATGTATGGAGTATTCTAAAACGTAACGTTCGTCGTTCACTGCTACCTACAGATGGCGTATCACAACTTACGCCACTGTTAAAAAGAGAGTGGAGAAAGTTAGATCAGTGAAAAATCAACGATATCATCGAATCAATGCCTAGACGAATTGGCAATGTCATTGACGATAACGGTAGGGCCACAAAATATTAGCTTCTTAAGAACCGTTGCTGTATCATAGCTTATCAGATTATAAAAGGACATTTAAATATATTAGGGACATGAAATAACATGAAAAATGATTTCGGTATCATACTTATGTTTTATTTAGTCAAATTTTAGGATGATGCACTTTTTATGAAACGGACTGTATAACAGGAAAACGACTCAGTATTCATGCTTGAAATTTCCAACAATGATATTAGTAAGCACAACTGACATATCTTCCAAATTTCAGAGAAATTCGTTCAAGTTTGGCGGAGTTAGACAAAGTTGAAGTTAAGGCGATGTTTAAGGGTGATCCATTTTTTATGAAACAATCTGTATAACTGTTTTGCTTTGCACATTGTGTGTGGCAGTTTTCAATTCCTATAACGGTGACTTTATATTTGCAGCAAATCGCTTTGCTCAGAGACGCTTCGAAAAGCTTGCAATGTGGCTCAGGCCTAACAGCGTCTTTCAGTTGCAATCATGCTAGAATAATACACTAAAGCAAATGACAATGTCTCTGTTCAATCGATATGACGATTGCTTGCTGTCGCTACGCCGTGAGGTACACAATATGCGCGCGTCCGCAGCATAGAGATCAAGCTTTACCTTACACAGTACGGTCGAATTCACAAGCTTGTTCTGACATCATTTCTATGTGAGCGATGGCCAGGAAATTGATAATATTGAAAGTTGCGCAGCTTATTGCCGAGTATGGGAGTGCCAGCGAAATCGACGACACTGGTGAAATGGGCGACATAAGTAGTGATGAAGAGGACAATTTCACTGAAAATTTCGGAAGCGATGAGAGTGAGGAGGATTCACCCCATTCTGAGGAGAGCTACAGCGACGATGAAGAAGATATATTTACCGGAATAGACGGAACGAAGTGGTCAAGCTACCCTCCACATTCTTCAGCCTATCGCCAGCGCAATATTGTCACTGTGAGATCAGGAGCACAAATGCATATCAGAAACTGTAGCGAGCTAATTGATTTTTTCAACTGTTCATTTACCTCAACAGTGATTCGGCAAGTCGTGGAATGTACAAACCAGAGACTACCGGATGATGTAGAGGAGCTTTCTGATGAAGAAATTACTGGATATTTTTCTTTGCTTTTACTTTTCGGAGTGACGAAGAAAAGAAAGATTGATGTAGCAGAAATCTGGAAACCAACATCGATGCATTACCTAGAGATAGCCGTATTAGTTATGGCTCGTGACAGATCTTCTAAGAATAAGTCGCTACATTTCTTTTGATGATGTTACTCGTCGATGTAAATCAGATGACAAATTTCACAAAATGGATTGTGTTCAAAGAATTTCAAAATAATATTCGTACGGCTTACGAACCAGAAACACATGCTTGTGTTGATGAGACATTGCATTCGTTTCGAGGACGTTGTCGATTTAGACAATACATGACAAGCAGGCCCGCGAAATATGGATTGAAGTACTTTTGCCTATGCGACATAGATACTGCCTATCTCACGAATGTCCAAGTTTACCTTGGTAAGGAAAATGGAGGTGGAGTTCGAAGAAAGAATATCGGCTTGAATGTTGTCTTAGAGCTTACAAAACCCCTGAATAAAACTGGACGAGGAATAACCACTGACAACTTCTTCACATCCATTGAGCTACAGAAAAATTATGGGAAAATGGACTTACGCTACTGGGCACGCTCAGGCTGAACAAGCCTCAAATTCCTGCGTCATTTTTACCAAGTAAACATCGAGAAGATGAGGATTGCAAGTTTGACTTTCTCAAAGAAAAAAACCCTTGTATCATACGCACCTCAGAAAGGAAAAGCAGTAGTCTTGGTTTCAACAGAACACCACAGCAAGAAAATGGTTCCATCAAGTAAATGCAACGTGTACAAACCAGAAATCATCGATGCGTACAACAAAACAAAGGGTTCTGTTGACACTTTCGACAAGCTCATTGCTGAATACAGCTGTCGTCGGAGCACATCTCGTTGGACGAAAAATGTTCTTTTTTATGCTTGATGCTATTGGTTATAACTGCTTCGTCTTGGAGTGCTCGAAATTCCCCCAAATTTTGAATAAGGATAAGCGTCGTCAACGTCAACTTCGTCTACAATGCCTGGGCTTCCCAAGTGGAAAAAATAATGAGGAAATGAGTTCAAACTGGCTTTGTGGGTGTCGCCAAGCACCTGCGTCAAGCTGCCCAAAACTGCGGCTTCATCGCTGAGGAGGATTTTAGCCATCCAGCACGAACCACAATATCAGAAAGCGGAAGGTGCTACAAATGCGGCAGAGAAAAGGACAGAAAGAGCCGTAATCGCTCCTTCAAATGCAATTTGTCCGTGTGCTCTTCTCACTCGCAATCAAGCTTCGTAATTTGCAGTAGCTGTTTTGATGAGTGAAATTTGTTTGTATTGCAAAATTTTGTTAATTGAAATTGTTTCTCCTACTTAATCGTTCTTTTAACATCAAGCCGCTGTAAATAAGTTCGTGAGGCATGCAAAGGGATAGCAGATCAATTATCAGAGTACTATGTGTTTAGCAATACTGTAGAAGAGATAGATTGCTGGGGTGCCTGTGTACCCCATTTTGTAGGCGATACAGGTAAAAATATTATCGTAGTACGAAGGTTAACGGATATTTACGTTTACAGTTTACAGTGCGCTTACAAATAAGGGATAGGACTTCCTCCTCCCAAACATGAAAAGATTCACGATCGATTCTATGAGATCTACAAAACTGATTTTTCCTCAGTTTGTACAGAACCTTAGACCCATTGATTGGCCTTTAATTGCGAATGAATCAGCTCTTTTCTGTTGTCATCGGTCGGACATCTATATTTCAATCATTATTAAGGCAATTTTTTACGACCGCGTGGCTATTATATTCTCTATTTCGACTCAATATCAATGGAAACATAAAAATAAAATGCGTTGAATATTAATACTTTAATCATATAAAGGCAAAGCCATATATTAGAAATACATGCATAGTAACCACGCGGTCAAAGAGAATTGCATTTTAGCTACTTAAAGGGGCAAATGAATAGTTTAGTTATCAGCGCCTATCTAGAATTGTGAGATTTTATGCGGTGAATCTTTAAAAGAAAAGTTCATGGTCAATTTTCAACTGAAAACATTTTGAAAGCGCAATCATTGGTATCATTGGAACAGAGACTTAAATTGTTTAAACTTGTCACTTTGGTGGAAGTGCAGACTGATTCAAAATGATGGAACATGCGGGAACCTACTAAGTGGGCAAAAAGAAATTTTTAATGCTCTACAGAGATGGGAAAAATAGTCGTGCGCCGCTTGCGGATTGCTTTGAATGCTCCGATCGACACGATTCCTTCAAATTCGAAGCATTGCGCATAAGTTTTCTCGATAATGTTGGTCCTTCCGGTCATTATTCAAAAACAAAGCCAAAGCAGGTAAACGAAAAAACGTTCACAAACTTCTCTCTGTGGAAATTGATATCGTCTGTGTCTCCTTGCTGTGTGATCAGGTTGATAAAAGTCACTGAAACGTCGTATATTTTGACATGTCTAATGTTGAACTGGCTGCTCATTGTTCAGTTGCTATGCTGTTATGTCAGAAGATAAGCCCTTTCATTAGCGCTACATGTTACAATGTTTCCTTTCTATTCAAAGAGAAGAAGAGACGAATGTCTAATCCTGTGGTTGCTTAGGATAATCTCTTTTCTAGAATGTGACTGCTTTTCAACATTCAAGCACCGACCTGGATAACAACCGGTAGGAGAAATTATTTTGGTGACTTCAGCACACGAGACTTAAGTTTTTGATTTAAAAACAAAGAATATTTTTCTGAAATTCAGTAGGAAAGTTCAAGCGTCGCATCATTATCAGCGTGATCATTTTTATACTGTGCTTCAATTGAGGGTTCCATTTCTTTTTCTCACTCTGACCCGGGTTTCATTCGGGAATAGATATTGGAGAATGTGACACGGCTGTTTTAGACTGGGTAGGAATTCAAAAACAGCTTATGTTTTACTCCTTGTTCATCCGGTAGATGTAGCGTACTAGGTTTATAGCATCAAGGTTTCAGGTAGTATCAGGCAAGGAAACTAAGTAGGCCTATTGATAGAGGGTAACATTATAAATTGGAAATTAGTAAGATTTCTGCAATTTTTTAAGTGTCATGCTAAAATCATGAGTTAATGAAATTGAAAAACATGATATTATAATATACTATAAAATGAACCAACACATGAGGTCTTGAAATGAAACCTTATTTTCTAAACCACTGAAACGAATTTTAATGCGCACATTCTGCGGTCATGACTCAAAATAATTCAGAAAGCAGCGCCACTTCACTCGGTTTATACAGCATGTTTGAGACGAGTAGTAGGTGGATACTTGCTTTTTTTAGATGGGACTGCATGAATCCAAATGGTTCCATCCCCTGATTAAGAAATCGGGCTCAAGCTAGTTACATTAGAGGCTGACTAAATGGACCTCATTTGTGATTTAGCTGGTTATAAAAGTAAATCGTTTAATTTTCATAACGACTGATATGTCAGAGCTTCCAAATGTTTTGTAATCCTGGATATTGCGTGGCAAATGATATTGATCGGCAGTCGCGGGTATAATACTGAGTCTATTGTGAAGTACTTATGTTGCACTCTTAATATTTTTTTGAATTGTGTTTGCATGCAATACACTATTATAATTATGTCTGCTTCTATTTGTTGAATATCTATTTTATACTTCCTACTTATTGTCAAAGTGAATGTAATTTGAACCAGTCCTCAGTATGTGGATTGTGCCATGTAAGTCATCATGTAATTTGTGTCACAATATATGGGTTCTCTGTTATGACAATCATGTACTACCGGTATCTATTTAGTTTGGGGGAGGAGTGTACAGTCACAGCCACTGGTTGACTGGAATTATCATCAACTCGCTAGAATTCAATAATAATCAATAACTTGATGCAGCAATATTCAGTAATATTTTGCTGAAAACATTTTAAACATATTCATCACTCAAAAATTTTAAATTGATAAGATTTCAATACCGCGTTGAACCAGCCCTTAACTGCTCCCAAGACTATGAATTCACTGTCATATATTCAACCAGTATTTAACAGAATTCTGTGGTGACTATTTGGCACCACACATTTTAATTGTCTATTTAATTGCTTTTACTTTGACTACAACAAATTAAGTCTTCTTTGAAATCCTCGCACGACGACTTACAGTCGTTAACAGTTCAAAACTAATTTATACGCGTTTCCGCCGGTGTCCCTTGAAAGGCTATAATGAATTTTCTTAAATTTTCTATTTAGGGCCCACGGAATTCTAGAGGATTCCGTGTTAGGGCCCTTCAAAAGTTGATTTCTTGTCAGAGCCCCTAACTGCCCGTTCTCATCCCCGCATGTGGGTAATGTACGTTTATGTAGGCCGACCAATTAATTGCAATAATTTTATCCAAAAAATCAAATGGATTGTCAGCTTAATTTCGTCAATTGAGAAATTAATTAATTGCACCTAATGGTAGCAATTATTTGAAATTAATTTTTCATGGTCCCTGTTTATCAGTGATTTTTGCGCTCGGTGAAGGCTTCTTTCTTGAAGACCATTATTTATCAGGGTGCAGTCAGAAGTCAGGTAACATCTAAATCTGCTTGTGGTCGGTAAAAGGATAAAGGAGCTTAGCGGACGATAACTGATTTATTGTCTTGCATATCTTTCATATCACCTGTTTTTTCAAGTGAAATCAAAAATATGTAAGCCGTCAAGTTTGGCGGTTCGTCCAAGTATAAATGCAGATGAAAACGCCTTTGTCGAAATTTGCTGAGCTTGCAGCTGCTGTCCACAGTTTCCCTCCATCCAGTGCTGGTACGGAGCGAGTATTCAGCTACGCACCGACACACACAAAACTGAGAAACCGTCTTTCACACCCCGTGTTGTGAAGATTGTAACAGTTCAGCTATCTCTATAGATGATGACATCGACTTGATTGTGAACGAGTGAAAGATTGGTGTAATGATTGGGGCCGTCTTGTTGGCATCTTGTTCAAAAGTCTACTAATTGCTTTTATATTTATGTAGGCCCATATTAAGTAAGAAGATGATGCAAATTTGTGTACAGATGTAATTAAGGAGTTTGCAGTTTTCAACAGATATCCTGATATTATTTGCATGTAGGCCTAGTTCTTCTTTATATATTTGTGCCTTCTTTCTGTACCAGGTGAGAATATCTGTCAATTTTAGACTGATCAAACCAAAATATATTTGCGTAGCGAGTACACTATCAAAACTTGACATGACTAGACTACCGTATGTCATTGACCTTGAACAGCCCGGTTCATATCAAATGATATAAACTGAGCAATGCTAACTAATTCAAATATGCCATATCAAAAGGTCGGTTGATAATTTCTTTATATATGGAACTATCTAAATCTGTATATAATTGCACGTAATATTAAATGGCAGATCTATAGATAAAAGTGAAAAACTGAAGTACAAGTATTTTTTTCATTGGAATTTTTGATTTAATTGTGTAATAGTCGTTCTGTAAATGTAAAGCTATTGATCAGTCTGTACTTAATCCCTTCTTTGTAGATGGTTGTTTTCCCATTACACGTATTCTCTCAATTCCATTGGATGTTTGGGCTTTTCTGCAGCTCATTTAAAGTGGTCTCGTTATTCCTGGTAAGTTGCAATTATTATGATCATTTAACAGGCATTTTCGTGTGGATTGACGTTGAAGGTGGTCGTTTTACCGGATACACATGTTCTTCCAATTCCATTGGAAGTTATAATTGGTGCTTCTGAGTTTGGCATCTCATTCTCTACTTGTATATTAAAGTATGTATTTTAAAAGAGGAATCATTTCCAAAATTTGTGGCTGTTTGAGAATGGGACTAGGTCATTCTCTTTTCTCTGCAGCTCAGAAAATCTAAGTCGTTCCATGACTTTCATCATTTAGTGTACGATGTAGATGATATAAAAGGAGTTTATCGAATATTGATAGATATAAATCAGGTGATTATATAATGAACTAGAAATAAGAATGGAAATAAATGATCACTTTAAGTAATCGAAAATTGCCGATGCTGTTGAAAATATATTCCCAAACTTTCGTCTGTCTCAGACCGCGTCAGGGGACGACGAAAATTTGAGAATATATTTTCAACACAAACAGCATCGGCTATTTTCGATTTTTCAAAACAGATGGCTGTTTATGTGGAACAATTAAATGATTATTTGAAAATGAGATTCTATTCAGCTACAAGTTGGTCATCTTAAACCAATAAAGAATCTGTCTAATGATCCGCCCGTGTCCCGAAATTTGAAAGAGACAAGTGTGCATTTTTGGAAAATCTGGTACACTAGTTGCTATCATGTATTCATAAAAGGTGACTTAATCAGTAAATGTCAACCATCAAATGTCAATTTTTAGTAAGCCCCTCCCCCTCCTATTTGATGTCAGTTGCAAACAGCCCCTGCAATGGTTTAAAATAAAATAATATTTGTTTCGTTGCAGGTGGTTAATGCTCGTGATGATCTCCACATTTGATGCTTTACTTCCTTTGTCCTAAATAACTTTCGGTACTCGTTGCTGATCACTGCGTCAATGTGTGCAATTGGATTGATTATCTATGGTTGATCTTTCAATAGTTCGTGCGAATTGTATGGGATGAATACGGCGAAATAATCTTTGTGTTTTTGGAATCCATTGAGTTTATGCATGTCATACTTGTGTGTCAGAATCTTCGACATCAAACGTAGTAATCGTTTTATTACTATACATATATGGCCCCTTGAAGTGTCAGTGGCTCGAAGCTCGGTCGATTGACTTGCCTTATTAACTTGATATTATCGTATTTTTATCAGTAGAAGTGCAACAACGTGTTTCTTTTCACAATGACTTAATGCAGCACACTTCTGTTTATGATGCCAAATTATACCGATGACTTACTGATAATCATTACATCTATCGTGTATATGCATTTTTCAAGTCTTGCAATGTCCTAACGTTATGTCACCATGATTATCGTGAATGCTTCGTGAATTTGTTGTCTATGAATGCATTGCATTTCATTTATATTAGACCCAGTATAGCATGGATTATACAGTGAGATTATATCAACTTCATAATACACGCATGTGTCTTGGCGTATCTATCATTTCCGCGTGTAATTCCAGTTCATAGAATCCTAGAGGCCAGCTAACAGGTCTCTTAAAGGCGAATTAGATGTAATTTTTCTGTTGGATACTGAATTTAATTCTGTTTTTAATTAAGTTATAAATTTTTTTAGAGTAAACTCCAGAACTTTGAATTGGCTGCTGCGGCTGTGCCTGGGGATAAAAGTACGAGTATGTAAAACAATTCAATTTTAATTTTTTGAATTGACTCTTTTGAAGGTTTGTTCTGTTTTTCTTTTATGAACTTAATTTAGCTTTTATTATCTAATTTCAGAAGAATCTCAATGTTTGTAAAGAAAAAGACTAGCGAACAAGTTTGTTATATGAAGTGAACTTTTTTCGTTATGTTTTTTAGCCTCCATGTTTATACTGATTAATTGTTTTTTTGTTATAGATAAAATCTATTCATACCATAATGAGATGCATTATTTCCTAAATATGCGAATTTCAGGCAGTTCTAGCATGCAAATCAGATATGATTTACCATGCAATTGATGAAAACGTAATGGCTCGTCAGGTTGGTGAAATTCATTTTTTGAACCGCATGATCGATCCAGAAATGAATTGAATAGAAATACAGTATATGTGAAAGAACCCATTTGTGATTACGAGTACCCCAGTCGGCAGCTAGCTGTGCAATGAATCATAGCATATTTCTAACACGAACTGGTCTATTCCACACTCAGTTGGAGAATTCAATTCTGTATCGATCGTGCCGTTTAAAAGCGCATTCCACCTTCCTGGGGGGGTCAACTTCATCAAAGTGCATCGTAAAATCATGCATGATTTTTTGAGCAACATCAAATGTCACATTGATAAATCATTGATACTTAATTGATAAATCATTGATGCTTAATGAATAAATCATGGATAATATTCATGCATGGGAATGCATGAATCATGCATTCCCATGTAAAATTGATCACAATCATTGCAGTTTATTTTGTAGACGATGTTCCTCGTATTTACATCAGGAAAGGTTTTGGAAAGATCAGGAAAGGAAGAAAAGGTCTTCAGCAGAATCAGCAACCAATCTGCAATGTTTGAACAATAGGAATTATATGTCGAAAGGATAGGTCTCAAGGGGGATAATTTCCGAATCGTGCATCTTTGGCAACCCCTCGACTTGGTGTACATCCTATAGATCGCAACTGCTTGTATAAGGTATCATTGATTGTTCCGTTATTTTGAGTTGTTTTCGGTTTGTCTGATCTTATCAATGCGGTGCAGAAACTCCTCTTCCTCGGATCTATCTCTTTGCATTTTTTACTTTTGGGATTTGCATTTTTTTATAAATTAAGTATTATGTTGATAATACAGTAGAAATTTTGACATGATATTGAAGATAAGAGCAAGGTTTTGTAGGTTCTAAGTTTAACCCTATTCGTACCATGGGGGCGGATTCCGCCCCCCACGCGCATTTTTGCTGTAGAAACTTTCATTCCAAATGGATTGGATTGAGATTTCATGACTTTTAGTTTTTAGGTATTTTTCAACTTTTCTGCGAAATTTCGTCAAATTTATGTCAGCGAAAAAGCTAGATATAGCATAGTTTTCAAGAGATAGGTTCTAAGAATTCAGTTTTGTTTATGCATTGTGTTAGATTGCGTTGTGTAGATTGTATTCTAGCAATAAAACGTATATCTTGAAGTCTCAGCTGCCTGCATACCATACACATTATACTACAAAGCAATATACAGTCTTTGTCTAAAATCATTAGACACCTGGAATCAAAGGCTATAGGCCTAGTAGAACCTATTATCTAGTATTTTTTTCTACTTCGAACCACATATGTAGAAAATTGTCATACTTCTTCGATATCTTTTGATTATAACTTGAATAAAGATTTTGCGATAGACATAGATCATATTTAACAAATTTTATTTTTTCTCGTTTCATTTGGAATCTTCTACGATGATAAATTATCCTGCGACTAAATCAACCTGCTGCATTAGTTGCTCGTTGCAATTAGCAAGAGCAGCAACCAAGACAAACGATCGAAAGACCGATCAAAAAACGACAATTGTATCTTACGTTCCATAAAGAAATAAGAGCGTTATTCTGATGGCAACAAAGCATCATGATGGCAACGTGGATTAGAATACTGGCAAGCTTGATATCATCCGTTTAACAAGCAAAGGGCAGCTGCTACTGTTGGTCAGCCATATGCCTTTCATGTAGGGTGAAGCGAAAGACAAGACGTTGGCCAGACGTTTGATTTTTTTTCAACATGCCCAATCTGATAGGCATCAGTGCCTTCATTAATTTCATCCGTTTAACCCTCAGAGACCTGAGCTTTTTCACACCCTCTGAGACCTGAGGGGGGTCCAGTGGACCCCTTTAACATATTCTTAGTTTACCTGCTTAAATCGATATCAAAACATTAGGAAAGTTGATTTTAAGTAAAACAATGTCGTTTGCGTGTAGCAGGTCGGTATAACGAATCCCTTGAGTGACTTTCAGCCTTCTCAGTAAACACGTGCGAAAATATGGTGTTTTTGTAAGTCAACCACATTTAGTACAGCATCATTTGTACTAGGAGGCGGCTTTACGATATTTTGTGTCACCATAAAGCCTCAGATAGTTGATTTTGATGAAATTGATTTAATTCATGCAGCTAATCCTTTCCACTTGTACATTCCTTCAAATTTATCCAAAGCTATCAGAAATAGACCTAAAATGAGTCAAAATTGCTGTACTTCTAGAACCAAAAACTTATCATAATGACTGCTGTGAAAAGTTTGTCATCAATCAGTTTTTGGTGCTCAACTATGAATATAATGATAGCCTTCATTTCGGACATCGATTTATGTCAGGTTGTTCATATAGGCCAACCAGTCACGCGAGATCATGTGCGAAAGCAAAATATTCACATTTTGTGATCTTCCAACACATTGCACATCTATGAGCATGATGCAAACAAAGAATAAATGACTTTCACTCGTTATACACCATCGTGGACATGTTCGAAATCATTTTTCATCTAATTACAAAAAATTTGTGATGGAATTTCTACACCCTCTGAGACCTGAGGGGGGGTCCAGTGGACCCCCTTGGCCTATCTGGCATACTTCTACTGATTCAATTAAAATGAAATGGCACATGCAGATTCACTGTCAGAAATGATGATTTTGTATGGGCTTGAGTGGTTGATATATCGTCAGCGGAAAAACCGAAATAGAAAAATGTGGCTCCGGGGTCCACTGGACCCCCCTCAGGTCTCTGAGGGTTAAATCTACTATGGAACGCTTCAAACATAAACAGAGGAAAGGAATTTATTTCTCAACTTGAAATGAGTATGGTTGGACCATATAAGGATCATAGACGCGGACTTTGACAGGTGTTCAACGTCTGATTCAAAATGCAATGGCAATCTGTGTCGATGAAGGCAGACTTCTAATGATAAAGCACATGCAACATCTCAGAAATCGTCCAGGCAGAGATGCCATCAATGTGCAAAAGACTGAAGGACCTCAAGAACTTGTGATAGATGCAAAAAATTGCGTGCGCCGAGAATTCATTCAAGAAAGAAATAATTACTTGCAAATCAGACTGTATGATGTAACGCATCTCTGATTAGGCATGAAATGAAAAGCCTAGATAAAACGGCATTCCTAAAAGTACAACATACATGTAATTCTACATTATCAAATGCATAAGCATGTTCGTACATTTCGATGTTTTTTGAAAAATAAAGCGAAATGGGGAACCTTTATTATTTATTAGACTCAAATGTTTATTTATTATAGGCGAACATTATTGGAGAAATTATCATTTCATCAATCACAATACACATTAATATATTTTAAAGTCTAAAAATACACACATAGGCTTACTATTATAGCGGCATCATTGGGTTTTTATGAAAACATGTTAAGAACACACAGCATTATTGCTATATACAAATGCTACATAATTTTAAGCATTTAAAAACAAATTGACATGTCACGACTGTAGATGGGTCCCCGATGACCCATTTCATAAAGTAATGTCGGTAAAATATTTCATACATTTGAGGGATAATGAGTTACATAGAACTAGAACCTCAACTATATCGAAAAGTGCCATGCGGCATATGTAGCCCGCTATGTCACATACGCACATCCATCGAAGAGCTGCTTTTGCAATTCAACACAGATGCATTTGGATCAATAAGATATGCACAAGAATGAAAGAGCAGCCGGTGAAGTGGGTAAACGTTGGCAGGACTCAAATGATAGTCGGAGAAGATGGCAAACGTTGGCTGTAATCAAAATGCAGTCGGAGAGATTGGTAGACATTGGCAGGGCTCAAAGCACTGTCGGTGAGGATGCTTTCGATCCTAATTGATGTCTGAGGTTCATGAAGAGGATATCGATAAAATGTCACAGAATTATGTTTGCAGGATTGATTATTGTTTCATTTTGTACCCACTTCAACATGCAGGAACGCAGAGCCGTCATTTTCTCAGCGCTCGTTACCTGAGACAGAGTGATCATTTTGCTTCAGAAACTAAGAACACTATGTTGACCGTTTGATTGGCGCCACTTGCTCCCACCGTCACTGCTCGTCAACAATCCACACTCTGTCTTTAGATAGGAATAGACAAATAGTAGAAGTGCACGGCGATACTACCAGCGGCATGCTGACTCACTGAATTTATTGACATTGATGTGTCAGCACATATTTGTACTCAGCAAGCATTTAAGTACTTCTGTGAAAGTAAGTTCGATAATTCTAGCACACTTCTCTTTAGAACTGAGACTCATACTTAAATAGGACTTTATGATTTACAGGAATAAAGATTTTGTAGACCAAATTGCAATTTCAAAGACAATGTCTTCTTCGTCAGTGGTTTAAATATAAAAGCACACGTTAAAATCAATCAGTCATCAAAAGAAGAGAAAATTTAGTCCAATAGAAAGCTACAAACGTAAAAACAATGGTAGTGAAGTAGTGTTACTGTTTAACAATAAAGACCTGTCAGTAGCGGCAATGAGTACAGATTCTGCGGTACGAGTATTATTCGTTCGGGCAATGACAGAGAAAGCGGAATTATCGTTCACATGGTTATGCAAGGTGATTTCAGTTGGCAGGGGGCGACCTTTGACGTGTTCGTTAATTCTAGTTTGCAAATGCCTAGTGGTCTCACAAATGTAACACTTTGGACAGTGTTCACAAGAAAATTTGTAAATGACATTTGAGGAGAGACCAATAGGCATTCTGTCTTTTTTATGAAAGAAGTTCGCAGTTTTGGTAGTCTTGAAAACAATAACAATTTTGGAATCTTTCAGAATCTTGTTCAACCGATGAACACGATTGCGAATTTCCATTTCTGACTCTTTAATGTATGGCAATAAGGATGATAGAATGAAGCGAAGTTCTCCGAAGCGCCTGGGCTCAATATGTTAAAGATTTTGTAGTCATTTCTTTGATGAAATGTCGCATCTTTCACATCCAAAGGCGTTGTCTACGTTCTGAAGGCAATTATATAATGGCCTAAATCGAATGTGTAAAGTAAAAGCAGATATTTTCTGCAAATATTAGCACTGTGTGATAGAATAGCCGACGAGAGTTTAAGTGCATTGATAGATAAGTCCATAGATAGATCACTAATTAAAAAAAATTAAAAATAAAAATAATTAAATAAAATAAATTGTGTACTGGAAATTGCCATACATTAAAGAGTCAGAAATGGAAATTCGCAATCGTGTTCATCGGTTGAACAAGATTCTGAAAGATTCCAAAATTGTTATTGTTTTCAAGACTACCAAAACTGCGAACTTCTTTCATAAAAAAGACAGAATGCCTATTGGTCTCTCCTCAAATGTCATTTACAAATTTTCTTGTGAACACTGTCCAAAGTGTTACATTTGTGAGACCACTAGGCATTTGCAAACTAGAATTAACGAACACATCAAAGGTCGCCCCCTGCCAACTGAAATCACCTTGCATAACCATGTGAACGATAATTCCGCTTTCTCTGTCATTGCCCGAACGAATAATACTCGTACCGCAGAATCTGTACTCATTGCCGCTACTGACAGGTCTTTATTGTTAAACAGTAACACTACTTCAGTACCATTGTTTTTACGTTTGTAGCTTTCTATTGGACTAAATTTTCTCTTCTTTTGATGACTGATTGATTTTAACGTGTGCTTTTATATTTAAACCACTGACGAAGAAGACATTGTCTTTGAAATTGCAATTTGGACGTAAATAAAGGATGATAGAATGAAGCGAAGTTCTCCGAAGTGCCTGGGCTCAATATGTTAAAGATTTTGTAGTCATTTCTTTAATGAATTGTCGCATCTTTCACATCCAAAGGCGTTGTCTACGTCCTGAAGGCAATTATATAATGGCCTAAATCGAATGTGCAAAGTAAAAGCAGATATTTTCTGCAAATATTAGCACTCTGTGTGATAGAATAGCCGACGCGAGTTTAAGTGCATCGAACTTCTGCAAAGAATTTTCGTGTTCTTTTTACGACAGAATTCCATCCTGTGGCTATGCTCTGAAGCCAGGGGCTGGCATACTTCTTTAATTCCTTGTCGGTTTGATCACAATGCCTTGCATGGTTTGTTTTGTCTTGACTCGAGAAAAGTAAAAAAGTAGCTCCGCTGTTTTATGGTCCATCTAGTCACATCGATCATTGAAGGCGCGGGACTCTGAAGTATTGTCTTACTAACTTTGCTGACTTAACGTTAATACAACTTTCGCCCATAAAACAGGTAAGTTACTTTTTTTACTTTTCGCGACTATGAACATGATCTCCCGTCGTTTGGTCAACTGTGTCTTTTGCTTTGCCTTTTGTTTTCATATAGCACATGAGTTTTAAGGCACTCACAATACATGGTGTTCTGTACATAGTGCATAAAAATGTGCATGTACAGACCGTTTCATAAATATTTGCACAAAAAAGTTAATCTATTTTCAAATGTAATTTTCGTGTTGAATTACTTGTTCAATTTTAATAAACGATATACCATATGAAACCCTATGTTCCATAGATTATTTTTGGCATACATTTTACTTTCCTAAATGGTCAGTAGGCCTTCTGAAAGAAAACTGAACGTTTCCTTTGATGCAGGACTTTAACATGAAGACGACAGAATTCTGTAATGAAAACTGACAGACAGTGTGAACTATCACTCAGCTTCATCATGATGTAAAGATTTTAAGATTCGTTGAATGTACTAAAAGATACAGTACAAATAAGTTTTACCAAAAAAATACTGCTAAAAAAGTCTGACATGATTTTTTCATTGATGAAGGTGGTCAGTTTCAATGAACTTTATGCCATGTGAAAGGATGTGTTTAGTACTTCGATTGGGCTGAGCGATTAAGTTGTGTCTGGTCAGTTGTGGTCAGCAGACATAAAAGTACGAATTTTGGTCAAGTCATTCACCGATGCCTACAGACTAAACTACGGAAAACAGAAAATTAAGATTGTCACTATTCAATCAGGCTTGTGTTAAGCTTTCAAATGATATAATTTTTTTTCGAATTTCAACAACATTTGGTGTAGTTTTACTCAATTAACACGTTTGCTTGATTTTTCGCTAGCTTTCGCTTTCGAGTTTGAGTTTAAAAGAATGCTGGTGTTATCAGCTCCAAGAATATGTACGTTTCATCACAATCTGCTCATCCGTTCACTGGCAAACCTCAAATTCGTATTGTTTCCATATTCAGCCATCGGGTGAGTCATCATTTCTCTCGGTGGAGGTCAGGATTTCGAATCCTTGATCTGCGCGCACACAAATGATTGGCGTCAGACTAAGACTCGCCACCTGTTCACAAGCAATAGCAATCTCTTCACGTCGTAGTTGCTGCGCCCGATAAGTGAGTCGACAAGACTTTTAGCATCTCATTCAATGATGACAGGAAACGGGAGCAGTTATGACATGATCAGCTATGATATTATGATGAATAATTTTTCTAATCACTAATGACTTCATTTAATTAGGCACACCACAATGTTTCCTAAATCAAGCAAGCGTCTCGGCTGACCAAGTGAATAAGTTCAGTAATCAATTACATGAGCTAAAGCAGCCAAGGGTTAAATTTGATGAGACTTAGCAAGAGATAAAAGAGCTTTTCGGGCTGCGAAACGAATTAGGAAACGGACTGTATGTACTACAATGTCACTGTTGATCTATTAGATATGTACCACCCATTTTCAATAGTGAATTATCCTTCAATTTTTTGGTGACAATCCTACATAGCCAAGTATAAAACAGAATTTCGACGCAGAATGTCGAGTGCAGAAGCTCCCCTCTGCATATTCCGTGATGCCAGGTTGACTGCAGATTTTCATTAGAGCCTTTGGTATATATACCTACAGAAACCAGAATGACACGTTCGCTGAACACTGATTAATATGAAATCACTTTGACTAAATTGATTGTGATTTGCAAAAGCGGGATGACGCAGTTAGTCACTTTGACGAAATCGTTTCTACTTATCAATGACCAATTTGAAGTTACTTATGTTTGCCGAAAATGGATTTACATTGACCAATTGATCTTATTTGTACTAAATTGAAACTACTTTTGACCAAACTGAAAATGCAAAGGTATAATACAAAATAATGAATACAGTAGTTAATTATGCTAGTTCTAAAAAGGACTGATACCGTTCACGCAGGTCAACGGGTACACTGTAAATCGCTGGATACGAAAATTACAAACACTTTGGAACTAACATCTGATACGAGATTCTCGTACGTTTACAGATGTTTTTCATACCACATCTGACTTACATTCGTATGTGATTGGTATGTAGCGATGTAAACTATTCTATCTGTGATTGGCTGTTTACACTGAAATACGAGTTGTTGGTATGTTATATACGAGACCCGATGCAAATTCATCCTTTTTCGTATGCTTCTGGTATGTGTTTCGTATGAGCAGCTTTAAGAAACATAGCAAAAAAATATATGTGTCACATACTACTGTCAAAAAAATTTTCGGTAATACCAGTCGTGAATATTTTTTGTTTAATAGAGTGATATTTGACTAAATTAGATTTATTGTGAATTTACCGCTCCACAAGATTGACGTCGTTGCTACTTGTCTAGCAACATTAATAGGACGGTTAGTTAGCTCTTATTTATGAACCAAGTTCATTATCATCAATTCATTCAAACGATATCTTTCGTGAAATCATGTTGACTTATGTATCTCAAACATAACTATTTTTGCGTTCATGAATTATAATGTGTTTTTATTTCGGATTGATAATATGCTTTATTTCAAAATTACATAATACATAGTTGTTGATGGTTGAATACTTATTGATTATTCATGAAATGCCTTAGACTTACGTGTATTAAAATCGAATTCAGTATTGAAAGTATGACTCTTGAATGTCATTATTTTACTACTTACAGAACAGTAGTAACATTAGTGTGACCTTTATTGACAAAAGGCCTTAAATCAACATACCTTGGACATGATTGATGCTTTCTTTTAACATTGTGCTGGTATGGCTTTAGTATGTAAAGCATGCCACATTTGAAACAACATACGAAAAGCATACATCTATATACCAAGAGAATACAGAAATACACCAAAAAATATTTTGGTATGCACCCTTCGTATGTGATTGGTATTGAGCGATTTACAGTGTACTTGCACGCTGCTGCAAATAGAAAATAGAACATTAGGCGCACAGAACAATAAAACTAATTATACAAGAAAGATGTGAACAGACCAGAAAGGCTAACAAAAATCAACTTATCCACTTTATGAAAAGCGGAGGTGTGCAATTCATCATGATCAACGTTCAACTTGACATTAAGGTATTGAGAAGAAGTGTTTCTGGTTCCATTTCTCTCTGCTTTCAAATCAGGGGATAAATTCTAGTTAACAAAGTATCGAAATGATTACAGTTGAGCAAACAGATATCATCTATCTAACGTGTGGTATTCAACAACAGTCTAGCTAGTCCAACTTTCTTATCCGAAAACAATGACTTCATAAAAACAAGCTCACAGTGACACAAAAACCTCCGAAATCAGCCAATAAGGGACTATAGTTACCCCTATAGGTATAACTTTTTCTTGTTGAAACACTAAACCTCCGAAATAGCAAACTTAATTGCGGCTCTAGATTTTTACAAACTAAAGCAATTATAATTTATGTATGTTTTACAAGCTAAAACTGTCTTTTTAAAACCAACACAGAGGAATCTTCTTTACGTTGAATTGAAAACTAAATTCAATAATTCAAACAAATATACAATAATATCATTATGATTGGTACGCAACGTAGAAATATCATAAAAATGTGTTGAAAAAGCATTACTATTATTTGCTATTTCTAAAAATTCTTCGGTCGATTTTACATTTCAAAAACAACGGAAGCCGCTATCATTTCTTATGGTTTCACAATAAAGTTTAAAAAGTCTCCTATCAACGACAGGCGTTTATTAAGAACAATAGACAATTGCGTGCTCGTGCAGTTGCGCGCTACATCTACAAACCTGAACTAATAAGGAGATTTGTGAAACTTAGAGATGCAAAACAAATTCGGTAGCTTTTTACAATCATAAGAACAATTTCTGTTAAAAGACTTAACAAAAGAACAGTGCCGTTCTACAACTTATCTTTTCCGAAGAAACAGAATATGCCATATTGCCCACAGGTGTCAAACTTTGCAAATCGAAGCCTAATTCTTCTAACATTCATATACAACTTTTTACAAATAATGGCAAAATTATTAGATGCTTAGTCAACACGCACATTAACAAAGTGATCATATACATGGTTAATACTCTCTTTGAGTGATCATATCAATGAAAATTCTCATATGAATAAAAGTTCACTATACTGCAGCTCTTTATTCCGTCCTGTAAAGTGTACACCATCAAAAAATGACAGCTAAGTTAAACAGAAAATATTCGTAAATATTTGTTAAAATGATGACGTCACAACGTGATCTGGAATGACGTAACAGTTAAAATATGTTCATGTCAGATAACACAAACGTCTGATTTTACGGATATTTACAGTTGAGACTGTTGTAAAAAAACGTGAAAATAATTTTAGCTGTTGAACCCCTGCAGATTTAACCCTGGTAACCCTTGCACTAAGAAATGGGGTATAGGTGTACCCCAGCACCATTTCACTGCAGATTTCTCTGAAAATATTTATCATTGAAAAGTACAATTTTACATGTTTGAACCTTTTAACTGATACATAATGAGACAGATAGAGAGGTTAGTTCATGATGAAGTGTATAAGAGAAAGATTAAACAAAGTTTTAATTTTTGCTGTTGGGCTACACGGGTACCCCTCTTAGGAGTCGGCGCAGATATTATTTTGACGATGATTTGCAGAAAGGATTATGATATCCTTGCTATCACAGAGGCAGGACAAAATAATGATCTAAGGAAAGCCTTGGAAGAATGCAGTGAGCTATTGACAGACTGCATAATCCATGAATGAGCTGGCAGACTACATCCAGTGGGCTTGCACGCACTGGCCAAGTGGTTAGTCTACTTCAGAAATTTGCGCAATCCAGATTCCTTCCAAATGGGCCGCGATCCGAATCTCTGCCCGTCGACTGAAGATAAATGAAAGGGGTTTTATTAACTGTAAACGTAAATTTCATTTATGGTTTCATCTGCGTTGTAATCGTAATCCAGAATAGAAGTTCAGGCATGATTTTCAGGCACATAGCGCCTAGGAAACCAAGCCTAGAAATTATGGACTATTATGCTATTGTCACTATCTTTATCCTTGTCCATAACCTAGATCTGTAGGAATAGATTGTCTGATTTTAGTTATTTGCTGCTATTTTATAAATTTAAGTGCCTGTGTCAGAAGTCTATGCCCTGATACGACATAGATAGTTGAAAATCCGGCATGATTTCCGGCAATCATAATAAATTTCTCTGCATAAGACCAATAGAAATTTATTTGTGTAAGGCCTCAGTCATACCAATAGCAAAGTACGCCAAGGCAAAGTAAGCCAAGTCTCGAGCAAGCTAACTTCTGTGAAGGTATAACCGTTTTGTTTTGCCCATTGTGTGTGGCAGTTTTCAATTCCTATAACGGTGACTTTATATTTGCAGCAAATCGCTTTGCTCGGAGACGCTTCGAAAAGCTTGCAGTGTGGCTCAGGCCTAACAGCGTCTTTCAGTCGCAATCATGCTAGAATAATACACTAAAGCAAACGACAATGTCTCTCTTCAAACGATATGACGATTGTTTGCTGTCGCTACGCCGTGAGGTACACAATATGCGCGCGTCCGCAGCATAGAGATCACGCTTTACCTTACACAGTACGGTTGAATTCACAAGCTTGTTCTGACATCATTTCTAATGAGCGATGGCCAGGAAATTGACAGTATTGAAAGTTGCGCAGCCTATTGCCGAGTATGGGATTGCCAGCGAAATCGACGACACTGGTGGAATGGGCGACATAAGTAGTGATGAAGAGGACAATTTCGTTGAAGCTTTCGGAAGCGATGAGAGTGAGGAGGATTCACCCCATTCTGAGGAGAGCTACAGCGACGATGAAGAAGATATATTTACCGGAAAAGACGGAACGAAATGGTCAAACCACCCTCCACATTCTTCAGCCTATCGCCAGCGCAATATTGTCACTGTGAGATCAGGAGAACAAATGCATATCAGAAACTGTTGCGAGCTAATTGATTTTTTCAACTGTTTATTTACCTCAACAATGATTTGGCAAGTCATGGAGTGTACATGCAAGAGACTACCGGATGATGTAGAGGAGCTTTCTGATGAAGAAATTACTGGATATTTTTCTTTGCTTTTACTTTTCGGAGTGACGAAGAAAAGAAAGATTGATGTAGCAGAATTCTGGAAACCAACATCGATGCATTACCTAGAGATAGCCGTATTGGTTATGTCTTGTGACAGATTTTCTACAATAAGCCGCTACATTTCTTTTGATGATGTTACTCGTCGATGTAAATCAGATGACAAATTCCGAAAAATGGATTGTGTTCAAAGAATTTCAAAATAATATTCGTAAGGCTTACGAACCAGGAACACATGTTTGTGTTGATGAGGCATTGTATTCGTTTCGATGACGTTGTCGATTTAGACAATACATGACAAGCAAGCCCGCGAAATATGGATTGAAGTATTTTTGCCTATGCGACATAGATACTGCCTATCTCACGAATGTCCAAGTTTACCTTGGTAAGGAAAATGGAGGTGGAGTTCGAAGAAAGAATAGCGGCTTGAATGTTGTCTTATAGCTTACAAAACCCCTCAATAAAACTGGACGAGGAATAACCACGGACAACTTCTTCACATCCATTGAGCTAGCAGAAAAACTATGGGAAAATGGACTTACGCTGCTGGGCACGCTCAGGCTGAACAAGCCTCAAATTCCTGCGTCATTTTTACCAAGTAAACATCGAGAAGATGAGGATTTCAAGTTTGGCTTTCATCATACGCACATCAGAAAGGAAAAGCAGTAGTCTTGGTTTCAACAGAACACCACAGCAAGAAAATGGTTCCATCAAGTAAATGCAACGTGTACAAACCAGAAATCATCGATAACAAAGGGCTCTGTTGACACTTTCGACAAGCTCATTGCTGAATACAGCTGTCGTCGGAGCACATCTCGTTGGACGAAAAATGTTCTTTTTTTATCCTTGATGCTATTGGTTATAACTGCTTCGTCTTGGAGTGCTCGAAATTCTCCCAAATTTTGAATAAGGATAAGCGTCGTCAACGTCAACTTCGTCTACAGTGTCTAGGAGAGCAACTGATTGCTTCCCAAGTGGAAAAAAGAATGAGGAAATGGGTTCAAACTGGCTTTGTGGGTGTCTCCAAGCTCCTGCGTCAAGCTGCCGAAAACTGCGGCTTCATCGCTGAGGAGGACTTTAGCCAGCCAACACGAACCACAATATCAGAAAGCGGAAGGTGCTACAAATGCGGCAGAGAAAAGGACAGAAAGAGCCGTAATCGCTGCTTCAAATGCAATTTGTCCGTGTGCTCTTCTCACTCGCAATCAAACTTCGCAAATTTGCAGTAGTTGCTTTGATGAGTGAAATTTGAGTTAATTGCAAAATTTTTTAAATTGAAGTTGTTTCTTCTACTCAATCGTTCTTTTAACGTCAAGCCGCTGTAAGTTCGTGAGGCATGCAAAGGGATATCAGATCAATTATCAGAGTACTATATGTTTAGCAATACTGTAGAAGAGATAGATTGCTGGGGTACTCGTGTACCCCATTTCGTAGGCGATGCAGGTAAAAATATTATCGTAGTACGAAGGTTAACGGATATTTACGTTTACAGTTTACTGTGCGCTTACAAATAAGGGATAGGGCTTCCTCCTCCCAAACATGAAAAGATTCACGATCGATTCTATGAGATCTACAAAACTGATTTTTCCTCAGTTTGTACAGAACCTTAGACCCATTGATTGGCCTTTAATTGCGAATGAATCAGCTCTTTTCTGTTGTCATCGGTCGGACATCTATATTTCAATCATTATTAAGGCAATTTTTTACGACCGCGTGGCTATTATATTCTCAATATTTCGACTCAATATCAATGGAAACAGAAAAGGAAAATGTGTTGAATATTAAGACTTTAATCATATAAAGGCAAAGCGAAAATACATTGGAAATACATGCATAGTAACCACGCGGTCATAGAGAATTGCATTTTTGATACTTAATGGGCAAATGAATAGTTTAGTTATCAGCGCCTATCTAGAATTGTGAGATTTTATGCGGTGAATCTTTAAAAGAAAAGTTCGTGGTCAATTTTCAACTGAAAACATTTTCGAAAGCGTAATCATTGGTATCATTGGAGCAGGTAATTAAAATTGTTTTAAACTTGTCACTTTGGTGGAAGTGCAGACTGATTCAAAATGATGGAACATGCGGGAACCTACTAAGTGGGAAAATGGAAATTTTTAATGCTCTACAGAGACAGGGAAGAATAGTCGTGCGCCGCTTGCGGATTGCTGTGAATTGCTCCGATCGACAACGATTCCTTCAAATTCGAAGCATTGCGCATAAGTTTTCTCGATAATGTTGGTCCTTCGGTCTATCATCTCTCTGTAGAAATTGATATCGTCCTTTGTGTCTCCTTGCTGTGTGAATCCGGTTGAAGAAAAGTCACTGAAACGTCGTATATTTTGACATGTTTAATGTTGAACTGGCAGCTCATTGTTCAATTGCTATGCCTGTTATGTCAGAAGATAAGCGCGCTTTCATTAGCGCTACATGTTCTAATGTGTCCTTTCTATTAAAAGAGAAGAACAGACGAATGTCAAATCCTGTGGTTTTCTTTAGGATAATCTCTCTTTTCTAGAATGTGACTGCTTTCAACATTCAAGCACCGACCTGGATAACAACTCGGTAGGAGAAATTATTTTGGTGAGTGCAAGCACAAGAGACTCATTCATTTCGTCATGAATATTGATACCCACTGCATTGTTTTCTTCCAATCCAATATAGCCCTGCAACCTGCCTGTAATCACTTCACTTACACCACAAAAAAATAGATGCTCAATTTCATGTTGATCAATTGGAGATTTTAAAAAATAATTTTTAAAATATGCTCTCATATCAACACGCTTCATAAATGAAATATATTTTCAGACCATCACAATATCAGGTTACTTTTTGTGAATTTAACATTAATTGCAACAGTTTCAGTTTTGACTGACAGCAGCTGTCACCATTTTTGTTCATATGAATTCAATAATAATGAAAATAAATCACGCGAAACATCGAAGTTTGTTTCATACCAGTTAATTCAAAACTAATAAAACATGGGTGTGTGCCGTTAAATTAAATATTTGGATTTACAATGGGTTTAAGCAAGATAATCATGTTGATGACTTAGGAAGCGTCTCATGAATTCAATTCTTATCCTTATCAGAGGCAAGCAATGATTCGCTGCTCTATAACTGGAAATTCCGCGGCCGATATATTCAAATTCCGCTAAATACCGCTTTCACAATTTACTATCACTGAGCACTGAATTAACAGCTTTCTGGAAATACCCATTTTTGTTTGACTTATTGATGCGTATCTATACATGGACGTTACGACAATTTTTGGCCTTTAGCCTACCCAATGAGATGCTTGTGACCATAATATGTTATCATTATAAATTGTAAATAGGCTCTATTATCTTTATCTTTTAAGGCATTTTTATTAACAAATATGGTGCGCTGCCATATGTATTTACCGTTTAGTTAGCGAATTATATCTAGCGCTTCATGTACCTGTTCATGTATATAATTATGTACTGAATAGCCTGCACAGCATAAGTAAAATCATAGAATTTTTAAATATAAAAACAAAAAATGATCCATTTTAAAGCCATCGTGGATAGAAACGTTACACACAAACACGTCACATAGTAAGACTTCGTGTAAAAATATCGAAGAGATTTAGATTGTTAACGCAAGGATTGTAATATACATTCAATAAGTTCTTTGTATTTTCTTCCGTAAGGGTTCTGCGTCTGTCTGAGAATATGTGATGGTAAATGTTGGCTGCTTCGCTCGACTTCTCCATACTTAGGGGAGAGCGTCAAGTTTTGCTTTGCCAGACTAGATAAAGTAAGGCATCTCCTGTTTGTGATCAGCCACCACTGCAGGGGATCCTCTCCGGTGTAGCTTCGACACAAAGTCAAATACGATGACCACTCGTCGAGGACGGTATTGTTTGGGGCTTTCAAACCATGAACACTTTCAAAGTTCTTAATGTCTTTTTTTTTTCTCCAACAGTATTGAAGCACGTCATTTTTCCTTGGTATTAAATACGCGAATCAGCTTCAATATAAAATCCATCGCAGTATAATGTTTCAAATGCTTTGTCCAATTTCGATAGCGCCGTATTGTTATGCCATAGGGAAAGACTTGTGCAGGATGATTTCTCCTTTTGCGACTTGCTGTTCAGAAGCGGATCGGTTTGGGTGCTGCTGAAGTCGAAATTGAGGGGGATTTTTCATTTTCCAGAAAAGCTTTTTAGCATTTTCAAAGAGATCATGCGCGAGATGCGCAATTGGAATGTCCTTTCGCTCAATATAACTCGATTCCTCTTTTGAAACCATTCTGCCGCATTGTCGCTGATAAAAGATAGTTCTAAATCTCAAGTTGCGAAATGGAAGATTTTGTCTTGAAAGATGTCACACAGTTCATTCAACTGTAGGAAGTTCCACACGTTTTTAACGTTCCATTGGTGGAAATCAAAATCATGGATAATCTTAAGGAATTCAAGGTAATAGGTAATAGATCACAGCTGAATACCATAGCTGTGTCCGATCTTGTGAAACCAGGTCTCGTGAGACTGACGTGGAGATTGAATACCATGGTCTCTTCAGGAACTCAATCCAACGACGTGGGCTGTGGAAGATGTTGTCTTTTTCTTAAATAGGCGGTGCATAAGATGTAGAAATTTGTATGTCAGTTCAAAAAAGGTTTGCCATGTTCGGCAGCCCAGCGCAGAGATTTACAAAGTGAGAGGGCGCTAAGAGTACCCAAAGCATATCAAGATACATCTTGCTCAAAAATATCACGTTATAGGATTTGTAGCAGTATTCAGCATTGTCAAGTAAAATTATATATATATATATATTATAATATTTTATATATATATATATTATATTTCATATTTATTTATATAATAGTATATTTTATATATATATATATAGTTTTCTAGTTTTAACAAATTTCTCAATACCGAGCCGTGCCATTGCTGATGGTTTGAAACGATGCGAGCGGAAAGTCCAGCATGATTGAGAGATAGCATTCTAGAAAATCAGCACTGCCAGCAGTAAAAGTCTGACCTTCAAACGAGAGCATGATATGTTGAGAAGCGATGGCGGGGTCAGCAGCCGTTCGGTCGATTCGTGCTGGCATTGAAAAAGCCATCACTACATTACGACGGACACCATCAGCAATAAGATTCGTTGGACGACAGCCTGTTTCTTATCAGAAATCTGCGGGACAAACTTTTGCCGCAA
This sequence comes from Prostheceraeus crozeri, assembly GCA_907163375.1. Taxonomy (NCBI): domain Eukaryota; kingdom Metazoa; phylum Platyhelminthes; order Polycladida; family Euryleptidae; genus Prostheceraeus; species Prostheceraeus crozeri. The sequence goes on along the minus strand of CAJQUW010011522.1, from coordinate 4,380 downwards.
ATAAGAAGCGTGGAGATAATGTACACCATTACGACCAGTTACTTTTGAAGAAAAGGTTGCATTTTTTCAGTCTTTTCCAATGGTATATTGGCTTGTAGCTATCATATTCGACGAAGTCCTCTTTGAATTGATCTTTTTTTGCCGAAGCGGAGGAGAGAAACTCGACGACAAAAGTCATTTGTCTCTTCGACGACGGACTTGCTTTCTGATTCATTTTTGTCGGAGGGGGGGTTTTTTTTTTTCTTTCTCTTTAGATGTCGTGGACGATTGAATATGTCCTTTATTAGTATCTAGCTTCAAAGACAAGACGAATGCTGCATGCTTACAAAATAAACGATCACCATCGAACGTATAAGTCATTAGGGTATTCAGGTCACTCTCATGAGAGCATTTACAATTAGTCCGGGAGCCAGCGTGAAGTTGTGCAGGGAACGAGGTAGTACATAAAACTTTCACATAGCATAGTACACCTCTAACCTACTGCAAAACTTCGCGTCTGCCGGATCATATCATTTGCTTTTCAGATATAGAGAGGATAACACAATCATATGTATTTCCAGTGGTAAAATTGTGACATTTAAGGTGTTGACTCCATTTTTTCGAATTTTTGCTAATAAAAGTTACACAAATTGGTATTTTGTTTAACTGGTTATTATACAAATCATCTACAGATCATGATCTTTCAAATGAGTTATCATTCAGTGAGAGAGGATGAAGTAAAGTGTACAAACAGACACTTTTCGTTAAAGTATATCAACAATTTTCCTGAAATTTCTATGTTAAAATTTGCAGTTACACCAACGAAAAGTGTCTGTTTGTACACTTTACTTCATCCTCTCTCACTGACTGATAACTCATTTGAAAGATCATGATCTGTAGATGATTTGTATAATAACCAGTTAAACAAAATACCAATTTGTGTAACTTTTATTAGCAAAAATTCGAAAAAATGGAGTCAACACCTTAAATGTCACAATTTTACCACTGGAAATACATAGGATTGTGTTATCCTCTCTCTATCTGAAAAGCAAATGATCTGATCCGGCAGACGCGAAGTTTTGCAGTAGGTTAGAGGTGTACTATGCTATGTGAAAGTTTTATGTACTACCTCGTTCCCTGCACAACTTCACGCTGGCTCCCGGACTAAATCTCCCTCTTACGCATGATCAGATGAGATTGATCTGAAACCAGTCTGAAGTTATCCTACCAAGGATGCTACTACATGCGCAAGGTCATTCACGTGATGACTTGGCTAGTCCAATCACATGATAACATCAACTCTCAATGCTATATCTCCCGTACTCGCTGCAGGATTCCTTGGCGTTGACTACACACTCACACACACATGCGTCATAAGCTACGACACTATCCCGCGCGCCTTTCCTCCTTTCCCTTAAAATAATAACGCATGGAAAAAGTCAATAAGCAACTAGCAAGCTTGAGATCGAAATTAGTGCGCACAGCGAGAAATGAACCTGCAAGTTTACTTACAGATTGCTTTTCAGAGTAGTAAAAAGCAAAATTTCGCTACATAATCGTGATTCCGCATTAACCGCTAAATAAAGAAGATTCCGCAGTATTCCGCCGCCAGCGGAATCTGCTTGCCTCTGATCCTTATGAAGTTGTGGTGTGTTCTACATATAGGACAAATCCTTACCGGTTAGTTTTGTCCAAGCTGATAAACGCAATGACCCCCACGATGTTTATGAGTTGATGCAATGAATGAAAAAGCACACGTACGTGTTTTTTATTCATACGAGCTTGCACAGCTCCTCTACACCAACGGTTCATTCACCACAGACGCGGCGCGTCGCGTCCTAACGCGTCGGAATTTTCGTTCAGAACCTAAATAAACCAAAGGTACTGTTTACACAGAGACGCGTGGTACCGCGCCACGTCCGGTGTTAAAGAACCTTTTCTTGTCAATTGTTTTTGGCCACAGTAGGGAAGTTGATTCTCTCTCAGCCATCAAACATATAGTGACTTATAAATATTACAAATCATGAACTAAATAAGTTTTACGATCAACGATGTTCATTTAGGATTGCACTCAACTACTGTACTTCGACAAATCAAATAATCATTATATCGTCATTTTATCTACACACTATGGTCTGTCCTGTTTATTTGACAGTCGGCAGTTTTAGTCAGCTGGTTAAAACGTCTTGCCTAACCCCACCCATTTGCGTTGTACTATTGTCGTTCTTCACCTCAGCGTTTACATATAGGTTCATTTGACCTCAATAAGGACAGAAATTTGCATTCTTTAAGTGCTAATTCACGATTCCATCAGTATTCCGACTGCTTCACGGAGATATAAATTTCACTTACATCGATAATGGACCAAACTCAATAGCTGACAATGCATATACGATCTCACATCATTCTGTACATTTTTCTATTCTTCTATAATCATTTGATTGGCAGTCTGCACTCAATTGCTGGAGAAGTTCCAAACCAAGAAAAGCCATATTATAAAGCAGAACAAGAGAGACTTCAAACAATCTTCAGTCAAGCTAAAGTGTCTCAGATCACAGCCAATAATAAAACTGTATATGTGACTCCAACGATAGAAGAGATACATGATGTCAATGAGAAAGATGGCACTACGACCATGACTGTTAATATAGAGCTGGCTTGGAAAGTCGCGGAGCACAAATTATGGAATAGCAAGCTAAATATGATCCATTTCGGTCATATTAAGAAAATGAAGTTCTGGATGCCAAAATCAGGTATATTGATGAACGGTAATACCGCATCCGAACACGATTTAATGGCAATACGGAAAGACGGAGTGGTTTATCACACATTCTGGTACCAGGTGGAAGAGAGGTGCTTTATGAGAACAAATAAAAACTTTGACTGTTCCCTGAAATTCTGGTTTCCAAAGTCATTGAAAATGAAATGTGTGGCCAGAGTTTACAGAATTCTCATAGAAAGAAATCTGACACTGTCAGAATTGAAACCTTGTGAAAGTATACATGCAGAATATGCACTGGTAAGTGGTCCTAAAGTCTGGAAGAATTCTGATGTGTCTTACATACTAAGAGCGACGAGCATTGGAAATTACATTTTAATGCGCTTTAATCTCACTCAACATGAACCGCATGATTCAAGTCCAGTGTTGATGATTAAGTTGGCCTTAGCTTTAATAATACCAAGTCAATTATTGATGACCATAGATGGTGGACATCGTGTGACTGTCGGAATACTTGGACTGATTATGGCCACCGGAAACATGATCCAGAAAGCAGAATCGCCACTTCCTCTCCCTATTCCGATGAAATTGGAGGTGTCTTTTCTTCTACTGCAAGTTGTTGTTCTATTCTGGTGTCTGATAGCGCATGGTCTCCAATGGAAATCTTCTAAAACAGATTGCTTTGGCAGTGCGGCCTCTTGCCTGAATTTTCAATCTTCACTGAACTTCCTCTTGAAATGGATTGCTGAAATAAGAGACCGACTACATGATATTGAGAAACTGCAGAATTTGGTTGAAGAGGAAGAATATAATTCCACTGCAAATATCACCGATGTTGTTGAAGATGCCAATGACAGTCTTTCCTCATTGAAGGAGCATCAAGACAGGGACGATCGTTGCGGCTGGAGTGAGGTGATAATATTGGTTGATCGCATTCTGTTTCTCATGTGTGTTGTGGCCATTATCATCCTGGTCAATATATTTTAGCCTCTACTGGAACTTGATTAAGTTATCACCTGATGAGGAGCAGCCTGTAAAGATGCAAAATATCATTTATAGAATGAAGATAAAACAAGCATGTGATAAATTGATGTCTCGAAGGAAGAGAACATAGTCTTTATAGAACGTAGTCTCACTAATAATAAAACTTGAAGCATCAAGTCAATAAATCTTTTTTCCAACTTTTCATATTTTTAATTTCACTTGGTAAATCATGCCGAAAGTGATTATGGGTGAAAGGAAGGGGTAGCGGAGCCAAAGATGAAGAAGTTCATTTGTCTCCGTGCATGTCTGGTAGATTGGCTATTTGACCTGTAAAGCAGATTATTGCCCGCAGGGGAAAGAGCGTAATCTATGCCAATTATGAGTGTTCTTATATCCTGCATTGGTAGTAGAGACTACAGATCTGTGAATAGATATTTTCACGATTGATGAGGCAAGATTTCTATTCAAATACCCTTGATCATCATAGTACGTCGGCAAATGATGTTCCTTACGCAACTCGTGCATAGGATTGCTTCACCATGGCATTCGAACTCGTTAGATTTAAATATCGCTCACCCAACGGGATCGGGTATTTAAGACATCTAACTCGCGAATTCTATAAAGAAGTTATCATGCACTAGTTGCGGAAATAGCTATTAACACATTTATGTTCAAGTTTCTTTCACACTGGCCATAAT